>JAOPJM010539546.1:0-16607 GCA_027124095.1 Muusoctopus leioderma
AGAGAGAGATAGATAGATATACAGATTTACATAAACATGTCTTTGTTTGCTCTAACAGGTAGATAATATGAATGAGGTGGTATAGTATACGCAAGTGAAGGAGCTGAGAACGGTGTGTTTCTTTCCCTATCAAAGCTTCATTAACATTTTCTGTTACAACTTGTATTTTAGATCAGTTCTGATCAAAAATACATATGGTCAAAGATGCTCCAGCCATAATCATCACGTCTGGTATTTTTTAGTGCATCTAGAACTATATTATATAATGTGTCCTTCCTTTTAAAGATGGTAGAGTGTGATATGAAGGCTGTTATTTCTAACAGATCGTGTGATTATATAGACACTTTATCGATTTTTCGTTCTGTTGCCACTTGAAGCCGAAGATGTAGAAGGTATGCTGCCCTTGAATAAATGTAATGAAATGTGAGTGAGCTTCGGCAAATTTGGTACGGATAAAACGACTGATCTTTTAGTTTCTCCTGAGAATTAGAGACAGGGAATGAAATATGCTCAGTGCGGAGATTAGCCACCATTTTGGCATGCCATATCCACCTCAGGTGTTCCCCGCCTTTGCGGAATATTACATATATGTATATATTATACATAAATATTTTACGTTGTATGCATATCCTCTCTCGGCAGTTACTCGTAATCGAGCATGGTAGAAAAGGTTGTTGTGATTTTTTTTGGGGGGTGGGGGTTATCATCAAATATAATGAAGTAACTTCATAAACGATGCCTCACTCTTTCGTGGGACTGTAGACCAAATGCATTGGTACACCTATATCCGCAGATATTGAAGAATATTGTTGGCAGAGTTGGTGTAGGGGAAATTGTTCTAGCTCTTTCTCTTTTTCCTTCCTATTGTTTCCTCCAATTTGATTCTGCAGCTTGTACTCCTTTCTTTACAGCTTTCCTGTATTGTTCACGATCAGTCGCTGTCTTCTCCCGTGCAGTCGCAATAAGGCTACCGGCTTCATTGAGATGTCATTTGATGACATCCTTATAACAGAGTTTCGGGTGTCCTCTTTGAGGGCTTCCACACTTCAGCTCGCTGTAGAGCACAGCCTTGGGGATCCTAGTGTCCTCCATGCGAATCACGTGTGCAACCCAACGCAACTGCGATTCCAGCAGGAGAGACTCAATTGTAGGCATATGTGCATGCTACCGGACCACCTGTGTGGAGATGTGGTCTCGCCAGGGAATGTTCATTATAGATCGTAGATGGCGTAATTTGCAGTTCATCAGCTTTTTGATATGACGGTGATAGAGTGTGTAGGTCTCAGCAGAGTACAACAGGCAAGATAGCACTACTTCTCGGTACACTTTGCATTTTGTTGACAGCATTATGCCACGTTGTTTCCATAGTCGGTCATTAAACTTCCCGAAAGCGGCCACAGCAGACTGGATGTGGTGGTCCACCTCTGCATCCAGGGTGTTGTCATCAGAAATAGTACTGCTCAAATATTTAAACTTCTTCACAACTATTTCTCGATTAGTATGGTTGGAGCTTTATGTTCCGACACTCCTGGTTAACGCTGATACAAGACTTCAGTCTTTCTTACATTGATTGATAGACCGAAAGCTGTCACCGCATGCTCAAAATGATGTGTAATTTTCAAGATATCGTCAAGGAAATGAGCCACCAGAGCTGAGTCATCAGCGAAGAGAAGTTCGCAGATACACATATCACTGTACATCCTAGAGGATCTTAGTCTTGATAGGTTCAAAAGTTTACCATCTACTCGTATGTGGATATATACTCTACCAGTGAGCTAGCTCGCCATGGCTTCAAAGCACGGCATCCAGGAATAACGCAAATAGCATTGGAACGAGTACACAGCCCTGCTTTACGCCATGGGAAAACGGAAAGGAGGCCAAGCTGTTACCCCCAAGAGAGACTGACTATCTCCACAAATTTGTCTGGGCACCCATATCTTCGGAGCAGGGACCATAAGCCCTCTCTTTTAACGTTGTCGAACGCCTTTGCAAAGTCAATAAATACGAAGAAAAGAGTGACCCGCTGTTCGATAGCCTTTTCCTTGTTGGTGCTCCTAGACGCACGGAATCTACACGGGCTCTCAGGAAGAATTCTCTCAGCTGTTTGAGGTTGTCGCCAGAGCAGTATTTTTGCTAGAATTGTCCCTGCGATTGAAAGAAGGTAAATTCCTCGGTAATATCCACAGTCCTTCCACTTGTAAATGGTGACTATCTGAACGTCTTTGAATTGTTTCGAGAGGTTGCCGCATTGCCAACATTCTGCGTCACAATTCCCTTCTACAGATAGTTTTCCATGGGAATGCTGTCTACACCAGGAGCTTTCCTCGGTTTGGTCTCGTGGATGGCAATTAGCACCTCCTCTTTACTCGGCGGTAAATCCAGTCTCTAACACCAGAATTTCCGAGACGCACGCACTCGCACCCATCTTTGACGACTATGAGGAGTACGCATCTCTTAGTGGGCCTGGATTGGGGGTGGAATGGCAGTGTTGTTTTGGAAAGGCTTGGATCTCGAGGTACGGCTGATATTCCTGGACCCTAACGGTAAGTTAGTAGTCCTGGTTGCTGACAGCAGTGAAGGCGGTGTTTTCTGACTAGTGGCCGTCTATGTCTCGACAGGGGCAGGGCGGCTGGATTTCTTCAGGCGTCTAGAAGCTTTCTTGCTAGTGGGAAACTGGAATGGAATTTTAGACGTACGCTGGAAGATTTTGGTGCTGGCCAACAGGAGAGAGGGGTCTAAAAGCCTCGCAAACCTGTCCAGTCCGCTCCAATGGTCTGACACGCACCGACTGGATTTCCAGAATATATCAGTGTGCATATGGACCAACCGCATCGGGTCATCTAGGTCGTATTTAGATAGAGTATTTATTAAGACAGCGGATAGGGATAGCATAGGGTGTCCATAGCTTCAAGTGATGTGTTACACATATCACACATTTGTGATCTGCATTGTCGAGCTAGAAAGGGCACATATACAGGGCCTCTCAAAGCCTACAGAAACCGGATTAATGATTTAGTTAGGCGGCAGTTCACGGGAGCAACCGACAACAACCGATGGTGGTGCCACTGAAAGATTAGAGCAAAATCGATAATGTTTAGTAAAGAAGTAGCGATAGAGAAAAACAGATTAGAGGTAGATTTAGTCAGAAACTTAGAAGAGGCAATTACGAAAAGCATCGTGGCCGACGTTGTAGCGATGGGAATGGCCCTCGACTATTTCTTCAACGTGAAACACGAGGGCTGCGTCGAATCCGTTCTGCATGCACTCGTTCAGGTCTCGAGTATTGCTGATCTACGGAGTTTTGTCGAATAGCTGTTATCGCGTGTGGAACGGATCCGGCTACCGGCTGAGTCCATCGTGAAGATCGCCCCACCGCCTTCCTGTTGCCGGGAAGGGTAGGCAGTTTTCCTCTGTCTGGTGGCTATGGCGAAAAAGGGTTGTCTGGTAGACGAGACTGAAAGGAATGAAGACAGACACTTTCCTCTTCAGTCTAGTCCTCGTCGACCTTTTCAAGTTTCACTTGGAAAATAAAGTAAAAAGACAGTAAGAGTAGCGAGCATGGTCCGAGTGAACGGGCCTACCCTGAGCATATCCCTTTAGACTGGTGGACGGCAGCCGGGAGAGGGCACTGGCCCGTCATGGTAGAGTCCCCCTATTGGTGAATTATTCTTTGTTGGAATTCTATTGTTGAGTATTGTGTTTGGTATTTCTTTTTACAAGCCTTGTATGTAAACCGCTATTGTATTGTACAATATCTTGTCCTTGTACCGTCCCTTTTTTCTTTAAGCCCTTGTGGCAAATATAGAAATTATTATTATTATTATCATTATTATTAAGGCGGTGAATTGGTAAAGGCGTTTACGCGTGGGACAGAATCACTTGCATTATTCGTTCTGGCTCACTACGCTCTGAGTTCAAATTGCACCGAGATGAAATTTCCCTTTCATCCTTCCGGGGTCGATAAAATAAAGTACCAGTCATGTACTGAAGTCGATTTAATCGACTTACCCTTCCACTAAATTTCTGGCCTTGTACCAATATTAGAAATAATTATTATTATCATTATTGTTGTTGTTGTTATTATTATTATTATTATTATTATTATTATTATTATTATTATTATTATTATTATTATTATTATTATTATTATTATTTACAACCTCTCCTTTCCCTTTTATTTCACCATAGATTTGTCAGTATTTTTAATTGCATGCATTATTTTTATCTTCTGGCATTTATTATATGAGCATTATATGAACTCCTGAAATAAATATTGTCTATATATATTATATTATTATATATATTTTTATACCTTAAAATAAAATTTAAAAAAAATAACTTTTCATTTTAAATATTGATATATTTCAAATGAGTGAAAAATCACTGCATTGAAAGAAAGAAAAAATGCAATAGAAATTTTAACTTTTTTTTTTAATGCTACTTCTGTCATAATTTCATTTCATTCAAAATAGCTCTCACACTACACACACACACACACACACACACACACACACACACACACACACCTACATATGTACTGTCATCACTTGATTGATTTCTAGTGTTAAATATGAAAGAAAGTTTTATTTGTCTTGTTGGTGTCTATATATTCTTAGAACTGTCCATATCACTCCCTTTACTCCACTGTTAGACATAGACATGTTCATATGTTAATAACTGTTAGATTCTTTGAAGGAGTGTTACATATAAAAGAAATAATTAGGGTTATGGCGCTAACACAGCATGTGTCAGGCTGGGGTGTATATGTATTCATATACAGCATGTTTATGTCAATAAACATACATTAGGTTTCACTGTGAGTTATTTATCTGGTTAAACCACAGCGAGACCTAATGTATATTTATTTACATAAATATATTCGACATGAGTACATATACACACCCCAGCTAAAGAAGTAATGTATTTAGTTGACTAGTTTACCTAAACATGTGGCTATTTGTCATTGTTAAAGAAACATTTTCATACATCCTGGTTGATCTGTGTAATTTTTAAAACTCATTACTTCTTATATACTTATCATCATAAATACCTTTTTTTCTTCTTCTAATTAGATGATCATACTTAGTGTGTGTTTGTAAATAATTATTGAACAGTTAGAGTTATACAACAACAAATCCAATCACTTATTGGATAACTATATTACTCTCCCCTTCCCTCCATCTCTCACTTTCTCTCTCTTTCTCTCTCATATGTAAAATAGTTGTCTGTAAGATAGCAAGGAAAACATAATTTTCATCCAGTTCCACAAGCAATTCTTCCAGCACTATAAAAATGTCCAAATTGTCAAAAGCCACTGATGGGGAAAATTACTGTAAAAAGCAGTAATTAAAGAAAAAACAAAAAAAAAACTATATTTTCAAATTTATTTGAAAATATATTTTTTTTTTATAAATTATTTTTGTATGGTTTAAGTTTTAATATTTTATTTTTGCCCATTCAATATTTAATTTGTTATCACAGTGAAATGTCTATTTTAATGTTTTCAACTAAATATCATTATTTTTCTTTGTCTATTTCTGTAATATTATTTTTTAGTCATAACCATATTTATAACTGTTCTATAAATAACTAAATACTCAATCATTTTATTACCCACAAAGTGTTCAATTTAATTCCGATCAATTTTTGTTACTAATTATTATAAAAATACTATCTGCAAATTAATTGTTTTGACACACTGGTTTATTCGGACTAGTGTCCTCATCCTGGCTATGATCACAACATTTTGACCGTTCTACCCTCTGGCCATCTTCAGATGCCTGTCCTATTAGGTGAAGTTCTCAGAATTTTGAACTGAATCCTTTATTCAAACCATGGGTATAGATGGTTCAAACCACGAGGATAGATCATTCAAACCATGTTCATTGGATAAGAACTATCTAACCCCAAGATTTCAATAAAGGGTTTGGTTCAAAATTCCGAGGACATCACCTAATCGGGCAGGCACCGGAAGAAGGCCAGAGGGTACAACGGCTAAAACATTGTGATCATAGCAACCAGGATGAGGACACTAGTCCGAATAAACCAGTATGTAATAACGATAATTCCTCATCTCAGAAATTTAGACACAATTTAGTTGTGTCTCTTTTATATTGATTAAGTTCAACATCGTTGAGACAGTTGAAACCTCTCACTTGCAAGGTTTTCATATTCCTCCAAAATGAAAGTTTAATTTCTCTATAAGGGATCTATTTACAATTTAAAGAAAAACCCAAAGAAGATTAATAGACAATTATTACCAAGAATATCTTACCACTGAATCCAAAGAACCAGTCTTCAGTACTGTATCAGTGCTAATGATGATAATAACACTAGGCTGTTTTGGAAATCATTTTGTATAATCAGTCGTTGTTTAGGAAAACAGTCCAGTTGCCATGACATTTCATTAAAACATGTCTGATTTCAACTGCATCTGTCTTTCACATTATTACTGTTTCTACTGTTCCTATAAAGCCTGTAGAGTTAACATATCTCTCAAGAGGTATAATTATTGATCACCACCAAGTGTCTGATAGACACATTTAACCCTTTCATTACCATATTTGTAACAAAATACACTACCTATGATTTTCAATTGATTTTGAAAGAAAATTCAAGAATTTTCTAGGATTTAGTAAAATAACTAACTTTCTTGTTATTAAGTTGGTGTTAGGAATATAACTTAACAAAAAGTTATTACATAAAATTATAATGGAAGGTTTAAATTTAAATATGAACACTTTAAAACAGATGGATTTTGTTATAGAACCAGGGGTGGTTTCAGGCGGGTTGGTATCAAAAGGGTTAAACTGGAATCAACAACACATTTGTATCACCTTGATCTACCAAATTGTCAAAGAGCTTCTAAAATACAACAAAAAAACCCCCCAAAAAACAAAGTTCCCTTGTTTAATTTTTAGTTGCATTATTTAATGAAATTCAATAATTGTCAATTTTATTTCAGGGGTTCTTATGAGTTATATTTTATTAAATATCCTAACGACCAGATATTTCTACTTGGTCTGGATCACTTTAATGGGATACAGCAAATATTTTAATGTCTCATATAATCCCCCCCCCCCATAGCTAACTCTAGAAAGCATTCTATACTACTACCACCACCACTACTACTCTTACTGATTGCTTGACTGTGTGGTATCATACCAACTGATAGCACTGTTGCATGCTAACAAATATAAGCATTGATTTTTTGAAAAGTAAGCTTGTATTTGTTGGTTTTTATCGTTGCATGCACAATAAATAATAGTATGGATTATTCATTATTAATAGTTTATTTTAATTTGATACCTGGTTCAGAATACTTGAGGAGTATATATTCAGATATATGATGGCTAATGGCACACAGCTCTTGAACTAACCTGAACAACAACTAAATAGAATTCTAGAATGCAATTTCATTTGTAAAACATTTAAAATAAACAAGTAGTAAATTTTAAATAATAGTAGACAACTAAGTAAGCGGTTAAGGTTTTCGATCATAAATAAGCATTAAATTAAATTAGACACTTTACAAACACAAGAAGGTAAAAAAATATGACCAGAACTATGGCCAGTTCTGGTCATAGTTTTTTTTCCTTCTTGGGTAAAGTTTGTAAAGTTTATAATTTAATTTAATTTAAATTTTAAATAGTTAGTGAAAATTATGTTACAGTGAAATAACTGGAAGTTTTTTTTATTTCATAATAGATATAATTTTTTTGCTATTTAAAAAAAAAAGTATAGTGTGTCTATCTTTAAGTAAGATAATATACTAAATATTTTATATTTGTTTAATTCTTCTAAGCTGTCCCTGTCACACACACACATGATAGTAAAAGCTTACTGATAAAAGAAGACGAACTTGTAAGACTAACCAGTTTTAAACGAAATTCAGCAATATGAACTTGATCTAATATTGATAGATTTAACCCTTTCGTCATTGTATTTCTAATGAATTATGCTGCCTATGATTAATTTTGAAAATAGTCAAGAATTTGGAACTATTTAGTAATATAACTAACTTTCTCGTTAGTAAGCTGGTGTTTGGAACATTTCTTAACAAAAAGTTTTTACATAAAATTATAACGGAAGGTTTAAATTTAACCCTTTTGATACCAACCCACCTGAAACCAGCCCTGGTTTTATGATAAAAAAAACATTTGCTTTAAAGTGTTTATATTTAAATTTAAACCATCCATTATAATTTTATGTAAGAATGTTTTGTTATGTTCCAAACACCAACTTAATAGCAAAAAAGATAGTTATTTAACTAAATTCCTCCAAATTCTTGATTATTTTCAAAATTAATTGAAAATACATAGGCAGTGTGTATTTCATTAGAAATATGGTAACGAAAAGGTTAAATATGAACATTTTAAAACAAATAGGTGTTTTTTGTTTTTTTGTATCATAGAACCAGGGGCAGTTTCAGGCGGGTTGCTATCACCAGGGTTTTAAAGAACACATAAGTTAGCTCCAGTGCCAAAGTTTGATATTCTGAGATTTAAAAAAAAAATTTAGTTTCATTTTTATATTCATCCATATAATCTTAACCAATTTCATTTATAATTCTCATATATTTTTCTGTTCATTGAATGTTTGTGTGAGTGTATGTTTTATATACATTTTCATATAGTATTGCTTTCACATACCGTCTTTTTGCTTCATTCTACATTTCTTATAATAATAATAATAATAATAATAATTACTCCTCTTTTTTTATTATTCATTTATTTTGTTTTTCAAATAAATTTTTAGACTTTAGTTCTATTTATTATTGAACTCATTGGCATCAAACAGAAATATTGTTGAATAATTAGACGACATTGCTGCAGTTGCTGTTGCTAATTAAAGTTAAAATTAATTAATTTCTAAAACAGGTTAACCAGATATGTTGTCCAGTTATTATATCAAAGCCATGGCCAATTTAATTCTCATGAAAATTATATTATTTATCAAATTATTGTCTTCCTATTTGTCATACATGTTGATATATATATATTCTAGAGATAATATAACTCTGGCAAAAATTCATTAAACAAGTTTAAAGCATCATTTAAAAAAAAAAAAATTCTTTAATTAATTTTGTAATTTTAGTATTGTATATAAAAAAAAAATAAATGTTCTTAAAATATAAAAGATAACTTATTTTAAATATAGTTTTTTTTAATTTTACATTTTTACCAAATTTCTTTTGATCTTCCTACCAAACTATTTATTATCTAAAATATGTAATCAATAAACTGTACTGTATCTTCTCATTTTTTTTTATTTTTAACATTGGAATGCAGGTGCATTTACAACTAAACTTCTTTACGGTGTGACTTACTTGTGTTGCTAACCTGTTCTTAAATAAGTTTCTCATTGAACTGTAAAAGAAATTACTGCCTATTCTGTATTTATGATTGTTTAACTCTTAACGTCCTGTAGGAAGGACATGGTTCCACATGGTACTGCATCATCAAATTGACATGAATCATTGAACTATATATATATATATATATATATATATATGGTGAAAGTGAACTATTTTTATGTAAATACTTCTCAAGCACCTGTGTTTCTTACCTGTTAATTTCATAATAAATAAGCTGCAAAAAACCCCCCCCGGTTTTAGGCATTTTCTGCTCAATCATTACAGGACTTAGAACATTTTCAACAGGATGGTAAGAGTTAATAATCCAATTTAAATGTTTAGAACCCCAAATTTTCTGCTGCTAAACTCTATATAACTGATGTAACTAGTCTAAAATTCCAAAGTCTCTGGGAAAAGTATTTTGTTTACTACATTTACTTTATGGTTTGATATATCTAATGAAATACAAACAATTATTTTCAGTAAATATTTTTGGTGCTAAATTGCAAGAACTCTTCCACAGTAAACATTCTTGATTTAATATTTTTTGTGACCATGTTCTGACATTTTACTTTGTTCTCATCATTGTCAGTGACCAAATATTGTACAAGAAGCCTGTTATATGTTCTAGCTGGGCTGGGTTGGGTTGGGTTGGGGTTGTATTACATATGTGATCACTACTTACACAGCGTACTAATTGTTTATGAGCTCCATAAACGGTTTATATCTTTTATACCTTGTTTGGTGTTGATTATGATGTTGAGTTAGTTAACAACAGTGTATCAATATGCAATTAATTATCTACTCTGTATATTTAGGAGAGTCTATTTCGAGACCCTTATACACAGTTATACAGCACCAGAAACGACTTATATTAGTCATCCTCTTTCATATTCTCCGATGGACGGATAACTGCAGCTAGTTTTATCTCCTACACTATATATAACGACATCACTTTGGATAACCTTGATATTCTATTGATAACATGAGAGCCAACAAATCTGCTATATATTGATCAGTTTGGGACTGATTGTAAGACCAATAGATGGATTTTTAAACTATGATTGATATTATTTTCTGGGGGAAATTTGGGAGGATTACATGAAAACTGAAGTCATTAATTCTGAAATCAAATTGGATGTTTCTAGAAATCCTGTTTCATTTGATTGCTTATCCAAATTCTGAATCATTAATTTCTTGTTTTAAATTGATGTTAAAACCTCATGGATTTCTGCTTCTTATATTTATAATGGGAATTCTGAAATGTACCTGTTTACCATTAAAACTGAATAAGTAGTTTGGTGTGTATTAAAGACATACACAGGTAGAAAGATAGATAGATAAACATCTGTACACACACATGTATGAATTATATGTATATATTATAAATATATATATATATATATATATGTTTATATGTATATATATATATCTACACACATACACCCATACACATATATTTGAATTATATACTAACTATATATATATATATATATATGTATATATGGAGGATGCCAGTTGTATAAAGAAGTGGTGGGTGCTTGAAGTGGATGGAACCTGTGGAAAAGGGAGACATGGGATGAAGTGGTGATGGCTGATCTCAGGGGGCTGAACCTCCTGAAGATGACAAGAGATCACGATGACTGGTGATACGCAGTGTGGGAGAGGATGTGCCCACCGATGCAAGTTTGGCAAAACGATCATTAGAAAATAATTATAATGTGGTAATAATAATATAAAAGTGATGGTGGCATCTTCTACCCTCTGATATATTGCTCTCTATCCTATTCACTGTAACACACCGCCTGTGTCACAAGGGGTAGAATTTGCACTTCCCATCCATCCTCACCACTATCATCGTCCTCATCATCATCATCGCTCCCCTTCTACCATCACACCTTATCACTCTCACACACTCCACCTCTCTTCCATCACTGCTAGGTTGGCATTACATCTGTCTACTCATCCACCACCATCTACTTGTCCCCCTCCACCACCCTCTGCTTGTCCCCCTCCACCACCCTCTGATTGTCCTCATCCACCACCCTCTACTTGTCCCACTCCACCACCCTCTACTTGTCCTCCTCATGTGTCTCTTATGGGACATTTAGCACTCCCGCCTACCATCACCCACCTCTGCTGCTATCCATCAAGTGATCTCCCCTACCTTGACACATCTATGACATATCCACACCACTGCTACTCATGCCATCTTCTATCCAACCCCTACCAATACCCAATATGTAGCTACCGCTATCTTTCCCACATTCCTCTTGCACTACCTTCCAATCACTGCTTCCCCCATCACACCCATACCCATACTCTTTCTATTCAGCCCTCTCATACATCACTCGCCTTCTATTCACACTCTCGGGTCATGGTTGCCTTCAAAGAACGGATTCTATGTAGAGTAGAGAAAATTCCTTAGCCTGCAGGAGACCAAGGCATCATCTTTAGTGCTGGTGCTATGATAAAATGTACCCAATACACTCTGTAAATTGGTTAGTGATCGAACAGAGACAACATAGGGTAGAGAGGACTCCTTAGTCGTGTCATGGACCTGACAACCTCTCTAGTGTTGGTGCTATGATAAAATGCACCCAGTACACTTTGTAATGTGGCTGGTGATAGGAAGGACCTCCAGCTGTAGAAACCAAGCTACATGAAACGTACAAGTAAGACGAGGGCCGCCGACCTGTCTAGGAGAGTGGTGACTCCAAATGGGAAATGACTCTGGCCGAAACCATCTGTCCAACCCATGCCAGCATGGAAAGCAGGCGTAAAATGATGGTGATGATGATATATATATGTATATATTTATGTATATATATGTATATATTTATGTATATATATGTATATATTTATGTATATATATGTGTATATATATGTATACATATATTTATGTGTATATATATATATATATATATACATACTTGTATCGGCATTCACCTGGGATGAGTTGAGCCAGCTTCAACCAGTGAATCCACATCATCGTGAACAGAAGCCGACCACACGTGGGGATTACAGACATTCAACGCGGTGATTGTCAACCAGTTGTAATTCCAATGACGGTCACCATATATGTGAGGGCCGCCAGATATCAATTCAAGATCTAACCAATCCATGTTCTCAACTGTCCCCCTCGCCGTTTACACCATCCTGGGAGGGGGGCTCTGGTGCAACTGATTCCTGAATGAGTTCGCCTCGTGGACGACGTAGTACATGACCGAACCATCGTTACTGACAAGTTGGTGACCACCTGGTTGAGCAGGTGCATTGTCTAAAATTAGCAGCACCTTCAACTCACCGGCAGAAAGTTTGAGGACATCTTCGTAGTATTTTATGCACCGCAGGAATGAAATGATGTAAAAACCATGCATTAAAGATATGCGCATGATGAACCACGATTTCTTGCAATGGTTAAAATGCACTGGTAGATGGTGCAGTGTGTCTTTCAAAACTCGCAAACGTACTGACCTCCCCCACCACCATTGAATTTAAACTGCATACCATCTACATTTTTCGGCAACCCAATGCCAAAACATGTTGCTTGATTTATAACCAGGCGTGGAGGCTTCATTCTTAAAAGCTTTGATATTCCAGGATAGTGACCAAACTACCAAACTGCCGGACATTTTGTTTTATGGAGATGTAAACAAACGTCACCGGGTGATTCAGCGATAAATTGTGTCAATCGATGACAAACACACACACATATGCACACATTTTTAGAGTTACCATGTTCCCATATATATATATATATATATATATATATATATACGACAGGCTTCTATACAGTTTCTGTCTATCAATTTCACTCACAAGGCTATGGGGAAAGAGAGAGGCTATAGTAGAAAACACTTGCATAAGGTTCCATGCAGTGGGAGAGAACCCGGGACCATGTGGTTACGAAGCGAACTTCTTAACCACGCAGCCATGCCTGCCCCTATCATATATATATATATATTCATATATATATATATATATATATATATATGTGTGTTCTCTGATATTTGAGCTGTAATGGAGGTGTGTGGTTATTATTTTTCTTTCAGAAATATGCTGTTTGTATGACTTTTAGTAGTTCCTATTATCCTATAATCCAATCCATGGGAGATTATGTGGTGTTATAAAACCTCTGTATAGGCCCTAATTGTTATTAACGAACACTTTGACTTGATTAACTCATATGGAGACATAATGTAGTCATATAATGATTGTGAAGGTAGCTACTGGTAACAAATGAATTTGGTTAATCTAAATAGCTTACAACATTTCCTAGCTTTGTTTTGCAACCTTCTGCCCAGAAATTTTCAATAGTTTTACATATCTTTAACTAAAATTGTTCATTTAATTTGGGGGTATATGTAACTTGAATATATATATATATATATATATATAATTTATTTAGTCTGATCCAGTCTCCTAATACTCTGGTGTTTCTCCGACATGTAGTCAGTTCATCAGATAGGGAGTGAATTCTCATTCAGTCCCTGTCTGATGAACTGACCACACATCGCAGGAACACCGGAGTAATAGAAGATTGGATCGGACTAAATGAATGTTATTATACTCTACTATGGTATTGAGTACTTCTTCTCCAGTTCATTGCTTTTAACGGATATATATATATATATCATCATTTTATATATATATATAATAAAATTTGAAATATATTTTTATTAGGGTTATAGATTATTCTCATTAAATCAAGAAAATATGTATATGGCCTATTAAATTTTGAGAATGCTTATAGGTTGTCAGCACTTCTACCTCCTCCCCCTCTCTCTCTCTCTTTCCCCATATATATATATGTATATATATATATATATATACACATAAATAAATAAATACATACATACATATATGCATACATATATACACACATGTATATATATATATATATACATATACATACTTATACGTATGTGTATATATATATGTACATACAGACACACATACATACATACACATATACATACATACATATATATATATTTTTACATTTTTATTAGAGTAACTTTTATTCCTTCTAACTGTAATCCTGATGCTTTTATTTGTTTAGACGTAGCTTGATAGAGTATATAAGTGTTTATTCAGTACAGATAATGTATTACTGGTATATATATATATCTATATATATATATATATCTATATTATATTATATATCTATATTATATTATATATATATATATACTATTAAGATGGTAAGTAAATGTTTTTTTTTATTGTCCTCTGCTCTAATTATTTAACTCTCACATATTAACGCATTCGTGGGATTTTCTGGTGTAATTTTTTTGTTAAACGTGGGGAATATTGATTTCGAAAAGTTTTTTTAAAGAGCAAATATTCGCTCAAGCTTTTATTCATAAGACATGCTTTTACTAGACAAATAAATGTTTAATCCATAACGGTTACTGCCACATTTTCAAATGCTCTTTTTGTAATCAGTTTTTTACGCATTATTTTTATTTTTATTTATTTAATTTTATTATTTTTATTTTTTACAAATTTACACCACAAAAACAAAAACAAAAATTAATTCTTAAATTAAATTTGGTATGAGTGGAGATATTAATAGGATAGCTTTGATTGAAAATATCTCATTTAACATTTTTTTTTTTAATTCATATCGTTTTTTAATTTAGTAACCCGAGGTAAGTATTAGCTCGTTAATTAGGCTTATGTGTTATAATTTCAGAATTATTTATTTAGTTAATTATAGGAGATAATTCTCTCTAGAAATGTATTTCTAGATTATGTTAGAAAAAAAATTTAAATGATTCGGCTCACACCTTTGCGTGTTTTGGCCGGTCTCATATGAGGTTACATCTCATGGGGGGTTTCTGGGGGTATTTTAATGATAGGAGGGGCCCCAGTCCTATCATAGGTGCTCATTTCCACTTGAGTGGACTTGAGCAATGCAAAATGAAATGCCTTACTCAATGACACAATGTGCCGCCTGATCCAGGGATCGAACCCACGACCTTATGATCCTGAGACCAACACCCTAACCACGGGGCCATGTGCCTTCACATTTCTAGATTATGGTGAAATTATTATATAAAGGGTGAGACATGGGCCGCTAACCCATCTAGGGGAGTGGCGACTCCAACCAGGAATCGACGTGGCCTGAAATCATCCGTCCAACCCATGCCAGCATCGAAAGTGGACGTAAAAAAATGATGACAATGATGATGATTGCTAAGAAACATATAGACAATCTTAATAATATCGAGTTTTTTTTTTTTTTCCATCGTATAATATAGTTTAACCCTTTCGGTACGCAAAACAATGTGTATACCCAGTAAGCTAATCCAAAACAATGTGTATACCCAGTAAGCCAATCAAAACAATGTGTATACCCAGTAAGCCAATCCAAAACAATGTGTATACCCAGTAAGCCAATCCAAACAATGTGTATACCCAGTAAGCCAATCCAAACATCACAAATGCGCAGAATCGCTTATTGCCGACTCCCGTACCGAAAGGGTTAACAGTAGGTTCATTTTAAGCGTTTTAGTAATTATTTGGACTGTTTAATCATAGCAGGACATTCTTAACGATATATTTTTATCTCGACATATTTTTTTGGTCGTGTAGTTTGTTATATCGGTGACTTTAGGTGATGGGGAGGAAGGGGTCTGCAAGTATTATTTAAAAGGGATCCGAAAAAGTATTTAGTTAAATATCTACCATAAGTGTGTGTGTGTTCATACATTTTAATGTATCTCTGTGACTGTTAATGAACTCGCATATATATAAATATATGTATGTACACATCCACACTCACACACATACACACACACACATGCACACTCACACACACATGCACACTCACACACACACATGCACACACACACTCACACACATCCACACTTACACACATCCACACTCACACACACACACACACTCACACACACACACACACTCACACACACACTCACACACATCCACACACACACACATACACTCGCGCACACACATATGGGTGCTAATCATATAATCTCGAAAGGTTGAAATCCGGAAAATCACAATCCCGAATGCCATGATCCGAAAAGATCAAATTTCCGAATGTCGGAAAACTGGAAATAAATGTCTTTTAAGACAGTTTTTCTTTTCCTTTTTTTTTTTTTTTCTTCTCTTTATTCCTAAAATATATCTTCCAGGATTTTGAACTTTTGGGATTGTGGTTTGTAGGATTTTGACCCACATCATACACACACACACACACACACACACACACACATAC
>JAOPJM010540420.1:0-16567 GCA_027124095.1 Muusoctopus leioderma
GCCCATGGCACAACTAGAGAGCCCTCTCTGCCCTACGTTTTCACTTTACAGAGTGTACTGAGTGCATTTTATCGTGAAATATATATATATATATGTGTGTGTGTATATATATATAATTATATTACAGCAATGTTTAGAGAAATTATGAGTATAGCAAAAAAGATTAAACAACTAGACAAACATGAAACAAGGAATACCAAAAGCAAGAAATGGACATTGTCTTGTTTATCAAACCATGTAGTATTAATGCGAAAAGCAGAATTGTAAAAATGGCCTTTGAGATTGGTGGGAGGAAGAGAGGAAATTATCTTGACACCGAAGACTTGACGTGAATGCTTGCAACAGAGCGAACTCTGCTAAAGGTACCTGTGGGCCAGGTGGTGGTGTTAAACTAGGGAAAGGATTAGGTCTGCCACCCAAAAGTTTAAGCAATCAATTCCATAGAATTCGAACCCTGCACCACTGGGTAAGCAGGAATAGGTGTTACCAACAACGTGGGAGGAGTAATAAAGAGCACAAGATCCAGTGCAATCATGGGGAATGGCCTTGCTTGATATGCAGGAAAAGTCTAACTGGGAATTTGATACTGTGTACTGAGTGCAAACAATGTAGCAGGTTCTTTGGCAAGCTGGCAGAAAACTAGGACTTAAGATGAACTAGACATAGTTAAAAGTAATGGACACTCATGAAATGAATTCCATAAACGGCTCAGATGGCTCACTAGACATAGTTGATAGTCTCTGATACCTAATTAGTGCTGGAGGTAGCTGTAGTGAATACATAATTACTAAAGTAGGGAAGGGGTGGAAAAGATTCAGAGAGCTGTATCCTATGTTGGTTAGAGGGTTTCTCTCTCTCTCTCTCTCTTTGTCCAACAGGCAGACGGTATGAAGTATGTGTAAGAAGCCTGATGCTATATGGGAATAAGATATGAAGGATGGAGTAGTATTGAATGATCTACAGAGGCTGGAGAAAAATGAGGCGAGGACAATCTATTGGGTGTGAAATGTTAACCTGCATGAAGCTAGGCTGCTTCATAACCATGTGGTTCCAGGTTTGATCCCACTGTGCAGCACCTTCTACCATGGTATCAAGTTGACTAACGCCTTGTGAGTAACATTTAGAAGACGGAAACTGCGGGAGCTCCTCCTATACATATATATGTGTGTAACCAGTGATTGGCTCGTTAGAAACCTATAAACAACAACACTACTGTTTACAAAATGCCTGATATACGTAAAATGACAAATTAATTGTTTCTAATTTAGGCACAAGGCCAACCATCCCCAGTACTTGACTGGTACTTTATTTTATCGACCCCGAAAGGATGAAAGGCAAAGTTGACCCCGACGGGATTTGAACTCAGAGTGCAGTGAGACAGAAAGAATACCGTAAGGTATTCTGTCCGACACGCTAACAACTCTACCAAATAATAATAATAATAACAGCAACAACAATAATTGTTTCTAACATAGGTACAAGGTCAACAACCCCAGTACTGGACTGGTACTATTTTATCAACCCCAAAAGGATGAAAGGCAAAGTTGACTCCTGCGGTATTTGAACTCAGAGTGCAGTGAGCCAGAACGAATACTGTAAGGCATTCTGTCCGATGCGCTAACGACTCTGCCAATTCGCCGCCTTAATAATAATAATAATAATAATAATAATAATAGTTTCTAACAGGCACAAGGCCAACAACCCCAGTATTTGACTGGTACTTTATTTTATCGACCCCGGAAGGATGAAAGGCAAAGTTAAATAATTGTTTCTAACATAGGCACAAGTACCTGACTGGTACTTTATTTTAAGGATGAAAGGCAAAGTTGACCTTGGCAGGATTTCAACTCAGAGCACAGTGAGTCAGAATGAATACTACAAGGCATTTTGTCCGACGCGCTAACGACCTGACAGTTAGAATACGAATCTACAATCTTGTGGGATTTTTAATATCCAAACAGAGTGATAGAGTACCATCAACCAGATAATGTTGTGGTTGAGAAAGAGGCACGGAAATGTTGCATTATAGATGTAGGCACAAGGCCTCAAATATGAGGGAAGGGTTAGTTGATTTTACAACCCTAGTTAGTACTTGACTGGTACTCTATTTTATCCTTAAGAGGATAAAATGTAAAATTGAGATTTGAAGCTGTAACTAAATACTGCAAAGCATTTTGCCCAACACTAACAATTCTGGGGATGGACAAGACGAAGCTATATAAAAATGAGGGGAAGGGTGTTATACAATGAACATATTAAAAATAGGATGTAAGTTAAAAAAAAAAAAAAACACAGAATAAGATTTATTTAAACAATAATTAAAACAAGATATAATTTAAATTAAAAAATGTGAAACACAAATTGGGTAACCCATCCACACACAGGTGAGAAACTTCCAACTGGGTCAGATCAAGGATCTTCACAACTCTGATCCTTTCCCACTTCCATCTTTTTTCTGTCTTGTAGTCCACGAAATCTCTCGTTCCAAAAATGCCTGTGGACAATCTGGGGGTCGGGGTAGCCAAGAAAAGGCCTACACCCTGAGGATGGTTTACATAAGGTTTTCTTTGATTTTTATTAAAATCCTGTCGTTCGCAGGCTCCATGTAATTGGAGCATATCTCCTCGCCAATCTGTACTAAATTTGTCCCAAAATAGTCTTGTAGATCCTTTAAGTCTTCCATCAGTTCTTCGTTGTACAAAGAACTGTGAAATTCAATGCAACATGGGGAGAGATAGGTTCCTCCTAACACTTTCTGTTTGCCTCCTCTCTGCCCACCTGCCACTGCTCATATTGAAACTTGGTGCACCCAAAGGTGGCCATGAGCATTTTTGAGGTTAGTCATGCTAAAAAGCATCCAACATCATCTGGGTGGTTCTGTTTCATGCTATGTTAAATTATTGATGTGGTTTTCAACATCCCATTGTTTGCCTGTCTTCTATATAACAGCCCTATCTATCTCTCCTCATACAGCACTTCTTCATCTTCAATGGTTTTATAGACGCTCAACTCTGAGCTGAGGGGCATGTTCTTCAATCTCATGACATGTCATCCTGTGGAATGGGGTCCTCTTTCGCTTTCTCTCATTGACCTTGTTTCTTCTTCCCTTTTTTCATTTACTTCGCAACAGTCTGCCACTCCTCTCCAGCTTCCATTTACTCCCCAACATTACAAGTGAATGGGACAGTACTGCTGGGGTGGGGGGGGGGCTTCAGCATCATCCACTTCTAGGACCAGGGACAAGACGATCTCTTCCACCACTTCTGGAACTTCAACTGCAGTGCTATTGGACCTGTTGCTGTTTGCTGCTCTCTTTCTTTCTCTGTTTTTTCAGCTCCTTGGAGCAAAAAGCCCTCAAATGGCTTTTGCTTCCACAAGTATAACAGCTAGGCTTGCTATCATCCAGCACCATTAATCTCTGGAATGGCTGTGGGCTTGAAGGGTCATAAAGACTTGCAAATTCATGCTGAGCCCCTCCCCAAAGCATTCCTTGTCACTTCCGCACTTACCAAGAGTTTCCTTTCTTGGAACAAGAGTTAGGTACATCTTGGAGAACATACATGGAAATATTGCACTACAAAGGTGACAAGCCAGGAGTTAATGTCGCTACCAATGCCCCTTATTGTCACCGTTGTGTTACGCTGAGCTATGTACTGTGGTACAAGCCTATGGGCAGGTGTGTATCTCAATATCTTTGCTTGCCATTTTGCCTCACCGTTGATTCTAACAAGAAAGTAGACACTAGCAAACACCCTGCCTCACTTAATGGACAAGATACTGTCACACATGTTGGCTGGAGCCTCCTTCAATTCATCCTTAGAGAACATACAACCCCCCCCCCTCTCCCATGAGGCAGAGGTATGTCAACTTTCTCTGTCCGTTCTTAGATGAATTCCTCAGGCAAGGAGACATTCCTGCCACACATGTCTTTCTAACTGAACCTTGTCTATATCTAGAATTTATTCATTGGACACAACATTTGCAAAGCTGTGTTGGTCTTGTTCTTGTTAAGTGAGTCGTCGTCAAAATCACTCTTATTCGTATTAAAAACCACAGAAACATCCTTATTTTTTTTTTGTTTCAAAATGCTAGTGCTTTCTTTTACAATATTCTGTCTATTTTCTTTTAGTTGTTGTTTGTTTGTTTTCTGTGCAGCTGTCAAGGCTGTTTGTTTGTTTGTTTGTAGGGGAGGTGCTTCTCCCCGACATTTTGTGTTAAATGTCAGCTAACAAAAAAAAAATATGCTCAAAAATGTCTTTTTTTTTGCCTAAACTTTGACGAAAAATAACAACAAACTGTTTACATTTCTTTGAATCAACTCAAACTAAGTGACAAAAAAAATCTTCCAATTTTGAAAGAAAAATTCACCAAAAATAATCCCAAGACAAGAGCTTTATGGAGCTGTCACGCTAAATGGAGTAATGCTCAGTTAAAACTATCATTTCTTGTGAATAACTTATCACTTTCTAAGATTGGATTTAAGAATATTATAAAATTTGTTGCTATAGTAAATAGTTCTATGTAATGGAGAAAGAGGAAATATTGAATCATGACAGCCAGGAGATGATGTAGATAACAGAGAAGTTAATATGGTTAATGTTCAGTTTGAACATTTTGATGGTCAATGGTTTTGAGAGACAAACAAAGAAGGAATGAGGTTCACATTTCTAGAAAGGAAAGACCAAGCATTATGCAAAGTGTCAAGTCTATGTAATGGGATATTAGGAGTAACAGGAAAATAAGAAGCAGATGAAACAAGTGGATTTAAGGAGGTACATACAGCCAGATGACTCAGAAAAGCAAAGTCAATTGTAGTGGCTGTAGAAGAGACAGAGAGAGAAAGAACATAGCTCGACAGACAAATTTAGTAGTGTAGCATAGTGAAGTGTTTCAGATAGTTTTAATATTTCCATGCAACAAGTGGATGCATAACATAAACAGTTAATATTACTATATGAACTGTTTAGTTTGTTTTTGTAAATGTTTAATCCTTCTATCTGAAATGTTGTTGATATTGCTTATCTCCAGTTTCATGATATGAAGCAGATTAAATTCATCTCCTCCTAGGTAAGACACCAGTCTATCGCAGTTAATACTCACAGATGATCTGGTACCTATTACCGACGGATAGGTGAACTGAGACAATGTAGAATAAAGTGTTCTGCCCATAAATAAAAATGTGTGCAACCTCTGAGTAGATAGTGTAATACTTTATCTGCTTAGTCATTCCACTTCTACCTGTAGTTGGATATCCTGTAGTGCACTCTGATCTAGATGTCTTAACCTACCATATAAAGCCTCTTTTTTTCACTCAAATATAATAACTTGATTTTGAGGAGACTAGTGGTAGTCATCCTCCACTGAAGTACTTAATTCAAAATGTTAAATATTTCCTCTTCTCACAGCACAATTAAATGTTTTGTTTTTACTGCATTTTTTAATCCATTATCACAGTATGTTCAAGTATTTATTTTATAAGACCAAAATGGAAAATTAACCCTTTTGATACCAAACCGCCTGTAACCACCTTTGTTTCTATGATAGAAAACACCCCTTTTTAAAATGTTTATATTTATATTAAAACATTATATCATAATTTTATGTAAGAACATTCGTTAAGATATGTTCCAAATACCATCTTAATAATGAAAAATTTAGTTATTTTACTAGATCCCACCAAATTCTTAATTATTTTCAAAATTAATTGAAAATCATAGGCAGTATATTTCATTAGAAATATGGTAACAAAAGGGTTGACATAGACAAAGGCAAAATTTGAAATCAAAATTAAGCTTTGAACCAGTATATCAATTATAGTTTCAGGCAGGTAGTCTACTACCTGTCTTTAAATCCATTATTCCAGTCTTGTGGCCACCCCATCTGTGCTGGTCTTCTTTTGTGAATTAAGCAGAGACTCAGCACATAAGGTTTCAGTATACATGGCAGTAGGAATTAGAACGCAGAAATATTTGGTTAATGTATTAACCCTAATCCTCTCGCAGTACACTAAATAAAGCTTTTTCAACTAGGAATTGATGCTGAATTGCAGATTCTGAAAATTTACAATCGCACCAGAGCACTTTAACAATACTCACAAAATAAATATATAGAAAATGGAAATAGCTCATCCTGGGCATATGAAATGCTGTTGATCACTGAAGAAAATTTATTCTGAGAGTTATGGAAGGGCTGGAACATGAAATAAATAATAGTAGTGAAATATCAACTGTTGCAGAACAATTAATGAGAAGACAGGTTTATAGTTTTATCATGAAAGAAGTTAGTTCCAAATGAATAGAGTCTGCTTCCTGTTCTACAAGCCAACACCTTATCAACTAACCAACACACATTATGTATCGTTGAAGAATGATCAGTGTGAATTGTTCAAAAATATATTCTTTCTCTCTATCTCTGAAGCATTTATTTCTACATTTTACCAAGTATTGAATGGATTTATCATTTCATACATTTATATATGTTGGAGCAGGTCTTTTACAGCTGGACAGCCTTCTATTAAGAATCAGTTGATTCAACACCAGTATATTACTAGTATCCATTATAGCAATACTGGAGAGAAGCAAAATGAGCCAATGAACTGGAAAGCAGCATCTAATCCAGCTGTACTCTCTGCAACATTTTCATTACCCTTCACTTCACTACAGTAATGGTACGAACAAGTGCATGGCAAAACCAGTTTTAAGACAAAATACTAAATTAGAATGTAAAAAACTAGCCTTTTGAAAAACAGTGATACAGCCAGTATAGTGTATTTTTTTTGTTTGTACTTTTGACAAAAAATGCGATTAGAAATCATAATGAAAAGAAACATTTATAGATAACAGTTGGCAAGTAGAATACAGAGAAGAACTAAATTTTCTTCATTTCGTGCCAACATCAACACAA
Organism: Muusoctopus leioderma; assembly: GCA_027124095.1. Classification (NCBI taxonomy): domain Eukaryota; kingdom Metazoa; phylum Mollusca; class Cephalopoda; order Octopoda; family Octopodidae; genus Muusoctopus; species Muusoctopus leioderma. The sequence goes on from JAOPJM010540420.1 coordinate 6,904, forward strand.
GTGGCTTGTCAAAAAAGACCATCTAGTAAAAGGCCAACATATTTTGGATATTGCCCAACATGGCCAAGCAAACTTAGGAATAGATGTATGATGATTTATATTAGTGTCGAGTAGTTCTAGTCAGCTCTACTCAAACAGACATATAGCATAGTTTGATCAAAGGAGTAACCCACAGGTTTGGTACCGTGGTGCTTAACTCTGATGTGGGTCAATGTTGCCCCTTCTTTCATACAGTTCCAGTTCTACATAAGGTGGACGTTTGAATAAGCTGCATCTGTTGTTTCTGTTCAATCAACTTATATATGATTAATGGCTCTTGTGGTCACCACATTTGAGTGTAGCAATGTTGATTCAGTCATTGTCCAACAGCCTTGACTCCCAGTTACAAGAGCCATGTGGGTTGCATTTGTGAATTTTACTTATCCAATGCCAAACATAGTTTACATTTTTGGTTTCATTGCATAAGTGGTTAATGGGAATGTTGAGTGCAGTTTCTTATAATACAATATACTATTTTGGATGGTTTGTGTTAGACTAATCTTCAAACATTACAAAACATTAAAGTTGTTGTAGTCTTTTACTGGTTTCAGTAATTTGACTGTGGCCATGCTGGAGCACCATCTTCAAGGGTTTTTAGTCAATCAGATTCACCCCAGTATTTGTTTCAGTATGGTGCTTAATTTATCAATCTCTAGTTGTCGAACCACTAAGTTACAGGACATAAACAACAGCAGCAGTTTTATTTTGACCATGTAAAGAACTCACAAACACACAGACACACACATACATATATATATATATATATAAATATATAAGAAAACTAGGGACAAAACAAACAAAAACATATAAACATTTACCCCCCTGTAAGATGCCATCCGGTGGATTCCGCTATTTTGGTATTTAAACACGGCATTATCACCAAGCCACCAGTGTACCAGTGGAAATTAAAACAATTTTCCACTACGGAAATATATATATTTAACGGGCACAGTGGGAACGAACCTGCAATCACATGATTGCAAAGCAAACTTCTTGACCACATGGCAATGCTTGCGCTTGTATTTTAATTACACACACATTGGTCTGTTGAAATGGTCAACATTTGAAATGTCTTGATATTCTAGTGTAACAAAGCAAAAAAAAGCTGGGGTGGAGGGATTAACAGCTGCCATTATTGTCAGGAATGTGGCACAATATTGTAATGGTGCTGATAATAATAATGTCTTACTTTTATCACAAGATCACAAATTAATCGGAGTGTTAGTAATTTAAATCAACCGCACTACATGACTGGTACTCATTTTAGTAACCCCAGATAGATGAAAAACAAAGTCAACCCCCAGCAGGATTTGAACACAGATGTTGAAGGATGAAACTAAATACTGTTAAGTATGGAGAATTACTCCAAATAGGGAGCCGCCACAATGCAAGCGGAGCCGTAAACCTCAAAACAACAATAATGAAAACAAGGAAATCGCAATGTTACCTTAGAACTTTTCAATGGCTCCCAATATTTCAGACTCAAAAGTCCATCAACGAAGGAAAAATGTTTAAGAATAATCAGAGATTGGAAATAGGCGTCCGTTCCATAGTAGTAGCATCAGCCGCAGTGGTGGTGGTGATGGTGCCAGCAGTGGTATCATCACATGCGATATTTAACCACATTATCTTTATGAGATGTAATGGAACAGATGCCTATTTCCAATCTCCAGTTATTCTTTAACATTTTTCCTTCGTTAATGGACTTTTGAGTCCGAAATATAAGGAACCATTAAAAAATTCTACGGTAACATTACGATTTCCTTGTTTTCGTTATTGTTATTCTAAAATTTACGGCTCCACTTGCATTGTAACAGCTCCCTATTTAAAATAATTCTCCATACTCCACAATACTTCAAGCAAACTATAACACTTAAGTATGTTTTTGCCACTCCACCACCCCAACAGTGTAAATAATAACAGACATACGCTCACCTTCAAGCACACACATTTCATCCCCAAGAATATCACTATGGGTATATATTTAGCCCTTGTAATGTTGTCTCTACACAAGGAATAAATGGACACCCACAATTATATACTGCCTCATATCAAGGATAAGCATTGGAATCCTCAACTCAGTCATATTGCCATGCTGTGTCCTCTCTGTAATCCCTCTACTGCGGCAGCAATGTGAGTTACTCTTTAAAACTGATTATCTTCATACCACCTTCACTTGCATGTTCCCTACTTATCATTAGCACTATAACCCTCTGTAAATCCTGTACCAATCAATGTATTCAGTCCTCCCACTGAGAAGACTAGAACAATGTGGAACATCTTTCATCTCCTATATGTTCTCACAATATTTAAGTTCCTTGTTAATAGAGCCAATCTACTTATCACCTCAAAACCATCTGATCCCATCCTGTGCTTACAGGTCTTGGGTGATGATCTTTCTCTTCAAGTACATTAATACTCACAAAACATACACAAACTTACCAATAAATGACTATGACAAGCATCTATTATGAATTTGCCAAAATTTCTAAGTGGATTAACTAAAAAAAAAAAATCGTGTGACAATGGATGAAATAGAACTAAATTATTCCAAGTGACAGCTGTTTATTGTTGTCATACAGATTTATCTAAATGGTAATCAAGTTTATCTATTTATTTATATATTCATCTCCACTGCTAACATTTTTCCATAAATTTAAACATTTCCAATTGTTGGAGTGTTTGTTTGTTGTTATTTTTTATTCTTTTACCACTAAATGTCCTTCATGATTTCTTACATAGGCACAAGACCTAACATTTATAAAAAAAATCTAATTAGAATTGTTAACATTCATACCTTTTCTTTAGTAATGTAGGCAAAAGAAAATGGCTACAATCAGAACCAGATTTTGGACTTGATTCACTATGAACTTATTACTTCTTCTCTACAAGACTTGCAGATGAAGGATAAGTCCAATTTTATAGAGGAGGTGGGTAGAAGTAATTGAAACAAATCTAGTATATTACTGGTACTTATTTTATCAACCCTGAAGGGATGAAACGGAAACATTAACCCAGAAAGTAATTGAATATGAGTCAGTCAGGTAGCCAACTAGATGCTATAAAGCACAGCAGTTAGGTAACCAACTATGTAGATGCCATAAAGCACAATCAAGTAAAAGAACTTTGACATTAGTGAAGCCTTTCCAAGTGGGACTTGAAATTGGATTGTAGATTATTTGCCAAAATCTTACTGTTACACTAGTCGTTTGCTCATAATTGGGGTGCACATATTTCATTAACATTGCAACTCACAAGAGAAGCTAATAAAATTTACATTGCAAATTTTTATTTAGTCACAAAAGTTAACTAAATAATGTCTCACACTAGAAGAGAAGTGAGTTCATATAACATCAATCACATGGATAAGGCACTAAACAATAACCACTTCATTTACACAGGAATAGAGCAATATGTAAGAAAAAATTGGTGATGGAAAGCCTAACTTATTAAAAACCTGATGAATTGTGTGTGTGTGTACACGTATGTGCATACATGTATGTGTGACTAACTTCAGTTAAATTGCTGTAGTTTGTAGCATTACTTTGATCTACCCTATACTTCATCTTTTACAGTTATTTTACTTAGATCACTAGTTATTAAACAGAGAGGCATGCCATTTTAGGATGGCATAACACTTTCTGCCAGATGAATCAGGTGCACACGAATAGTACTTTTTAGCTTATTATGTTCTAGCTTCGTACAAATAAGGAAGAATATATATCATCATCATTTTTACGTCCACTTTTCCATGTTGGCATGGGTTGAATGTGTTTGTTTTGGAGCAGTATTCTACAGCCAGATTCCCTTCCTGTCACCAACCCTTATTTCTAAGTAAGGTAGTTTTTTTCCATGGATCTTCAGACACCAAACTGCTAATCTGCCAGCCTATTGTATTACACAAGATGTAAACAAATAAAAAAACATGCACCGGTAACCAAGCAATGCCAACAATAAAGACTTCATGGAGACAAACGCAGACACACACACAATGAGCTTCCGTTCAGTTGCCGTCAACCAATTTCACTCACAAGGCATTGGTCAGTCCAAGACTATATAGTAGAAGACACTTGCCCAAGGTGCCACACAGTGGAATAGAACCCAGAACCATGTGGATACAAAGCAAACTTCTTAACTACACAACCATGCCTGCGCCTCTCTCTTTTATTTATACACATATATATATATATATATATATCCCATTAAAAACTATTTCCTGATATTGAAGAAATAAGAAAATAAATATCAACACATATATCATGTTAATACATAGTTTCAGGGAGGTTATTTTATTTTTCTGATACACAGTAGAAGTGAAATTACTGGGTGGATAAAGCATCAGACATTTTGATATGGAGATTTAATGGGACATTTAATTTTTCTTGTCTCAATTTACCTGGTTAGAGAATATATACCAAGTCTTATGGAGAAAGTTACCTGCAATAGACTAACATCCTATCCACAAAAAGGTTTATCTAATCTACTTAGTGCTATAGAAACTTAAGTATCAGCCCTATCGAATAATATGGTTGTTGAAAAAATTAACTAAGTGACACCATGCCTTGATATAATGATCATCATCATCATTTTATGTACTCGTTCCACACTGGTATGGGTTGGATGGGTGATTTTGGTAAGAGTCATTTCCTATTTGGAGTCACCACTTTCCTAGATGGGTCAGTGGCCCTCTTCTCACTCATACATTTCATTTGGCTTAGTTTCTACAACTGGATACCCTTCCTATCACCAACCACTTTACAGAGTAAACTGGGTGTATTTTATCGTGGCACCAACACTAGAAAAGTTGCCATGTCCCTGACACAACTAAAGATTCCTCTCTACCCTATGTTGTATCTGTTTGATCACAAACCACTTTATAAAGTGTACTGGGTGCATTTTATCATGGCACCAACACTAGAAAGGCTGTCATGTCCACAACACGACTAAAGAGTCCTCTCTACTCTATGTTATCTCCATTCGATCACCACTTTACAGAAATCAATATTTCTAAATATGATATCTCTTAAAAAATTTTTAGATGAGATATTATTTAGGACCAATGTATAATTTTCCATACCATGTTGTATAAGCATTAAAAGTAATTGCGAGGTTGTGGAGAAAATTCAGATGTAGCCCGAACAGTACCCTATCAACTTTTAACAACAAGGAATCAATTTTAGAGTAAGAGAAAATTATAAACAAAACAAAAAAGTAAGTCTCTGAGGGAAAGAATTCCCTTTGTTTTGTTATTTTACATGACTTCTAGGTTTGATGAGTATTCAAATTCATACATCAGAATGACTCATTTATATGAGATTGGTATATATTATTGACCATAACAACAACAGATACCAAAGTATACAAGACAATTACTTTCAAAGCCAACAACGGAGCCTCAATGTGGTTGCTAGACCTGCTAGAAATAGGAGCCAAATATCCCTCAAACAATCTTTAAAAAGGGAAGGACACATTAGATAATGAATGTAGTCCTAAACAGATTGAATGGTCACGGTTGGAATGCCTTTGATCATAGATCAACTAGATCAGGGTTGACCTTGGGGCTAATCAAAAACACATTACCTCCTTACAGCAATTAATGCATGTCTTTGTTGGGTTTTTAACCCCCTCAGGTTTGTAGGTGTACCTGGCTACAATTGTTCTCATAAATGTATGGAGATGAAGTCAAAATTACATTTAAGTTTTCACATGTTTAGTCTTATTTTGTAGTGGCTTTTAAGATTCTATTTAATAGAATCTTAAAAACTACTAACAGAAATAGTTAAATAAGTGATGCTCAGTTTTAGAAAAAAACATTGCTTATCTGAATACTTGTGTTCTTAGTCTTGGACACATATTTAATCCCCAGGTTAATGGTAATCAAGTGGATAGAAACAGATGACTCCCTAAAAATAAAGTTGTTGTTTTCAGACCAAAATAATCAGTTTCTGAGCAACCAATCATTTGCAACATATAATCATATTATTTTATCCAATCACTGCCATACTCATACTCTTTCCCTCCCACCCTCTCGTACTTCACTCACCTTCTATTCACATTCTCAGGTCACGTTTGCCCTCAAAGAACAGAGACTATGTCAAGTAGAGAGTACTCTTTAGCCTGCAGGAGACAAGGCATCCTCTCTAGTGTTGGTGCCACAATAAAATACACCCAGTACGCTCCGGAAAGTGGTCGGCAATCAAATAAAGACAATATAGGGTAGAAAGGACTCTTTAGTCGTGTCATGGACATGACAACCTCTCTAGTATTGGTGCCATGATAAAATGCACTCAGTACTCTGTAAAGTGGTTGGTGTTAGGAAGGGCATCCAGCTATAGAAACCAAGCCTAATGAAACGTATGAGCGAGACGTAGTCCCCTAACCCGTCTAGGAGAGTGGTGACTCCGAATAAGAACTGACTCGGACTGAAATCCCGTCCAATCCATGCCAGCATGGAAAGTGGCAGTAAAATGATGATGTTTTGTGTTGGTGGAACAGTAGAGATGGTAGAGTTAAGAGCACCAGACTTAAATAATTTACAACAATTTCATCCTTCAGTTCTGAGTACTCATCCTGCCAAAGACTTTCACCACTCCAAGTCTGTTAAAAGGAGTACCAATAATATAATTGTATCAAATATTTAAGCTATACCCTCCCCTCATACAAAATTGGCCTTCTAACCAAGAAAAGAAACCATATTGCAAGTTTAAATGAACAATAGTGTTGGACTAAATATTTTACAATATCAGGTTGTATGATATATAAGTTCTAAATTCAAATCCTGCTAGGATCAAGCTTGCCTTTCATCATTTCTGGGTTAAAGTAAGTACCAATATTGACTGTATCCCTTTCACAAAACTGACCTTGTGCCAAGGAGACAGTGACCAAGAGGATAAATCTTCAAAGTATTGAGTACATTACAGCAGCAGACAGACATTAAATGCAAATTCTTAAGATTTAAACCAAATTAAGAAATATTCTTTAGCATTTTACCATGGAAAAAAAAAACCCTGATCACTACAACAAAAACTATATGATAATGTAATTTTAAGAGTTGCTGCTCTCCCACATAGCTTTCCATTAGAGGACCTTAAACAGATTGGCAAATGATGTAAGTTACCTATTTTGTAACAAAGCTAAAAATAGTATCAAGGTAAACTGTATAATACAATAGATATGACACTGGTGAACTATCTTTACTCTTTGTTCATGTAGCTCCCAGTTTAAATTACACCTACTACACTAAAACAAATTCAACACCATCTCAATGTTCTTGTCAAAATGTGTTTAGACTATGAGTAAAATACACCCTAGGCCTAAAACTAGCATTAAACCTCTCCATCAGTTCCTTACTGAATTCTATGCCTGCTATCAAATCTCTTCAATAGGCACCATTTTTGGAAGAGACACTTCTACCATTCACTCAAGACATCTGGTTGAGTTTTGTTAGAGAAGGACAAATGCACAAAACCTTGATATTGCTACATTATTGAAAAAGAAACTAATTGTATTTCAGATTTATATTATGTAACAATGTCATGGTTTCATACATTTAATTTTATTTCCAATTTGGAAATCAGATTCCATTTCTGCTTTCTAAATTTCAAATATCTGCAAAACCCATTAATACAAATTAGCAGTAAATAGTATGACACATATAAACACTATCGATACATATCAAGATCTTTCAAGGTCAGTATGTATAAATAAATATATTCTAGGTTTATAATGGGATATTATTTTGAAACTAAATTTTTTAATATAAATATTTTGGAGAAAAAAAAAACACCAACACAATATCTTCATTGCTGATTTAACAATTATTCTTTCTATACTCAGACATGAGTAGGCTGGATATTTTGTTTGGCAAAGTTCTTGCAGCAGGATACATTCTTCAGAACCAACAGCAATAACAAGATAGTGTATTCAGTAGTAGCACTTGCTGGATTTGAAAGTCCTCTTCTGTCAGTTTTATTATAAGATTTAACAATAAAGAAGAATGGTAGCTGCTAGAGAGAACTCTGACTGAAAAGTTAATAGTTCAAAACTTGCTAAAGTTGTTATGCTTTGCCATTGGACAAGAATCAGTTTTCTGTGCTAAACTCAGTCTATTTAGCTGACAGGAACAATTCCTCATACTCAATAGTTGATAGTGTAGGGTACAGCATGACAGAAAATATGTTGCATCAATCATTTTGTCCAATTTGTTCATATATGGTCAAAGGTCCTGGTCGGATCACAGTAAGAACAAAGTGGATTTAGCATGAGTATTCACCAAAAATTTAGATTTACACCCGAAGTGTAAAAGTGAAATGGCCAAGTGGATATAGTACTAAACTATCAGCTTATAGATGTTGAGTTCAATTCTACTGCTAACATTTTAATGTGTATTTGGGCAGCACATTTAATTCTCTATTACACAGTTCACTTAGTTGACAGGAACAGATACCAGATCATCCGGTAATGTTACTGCATATTATCCAAGGATAAGTTTATCTCTCATCTGCTTAACCCCATAATAACAAAAGCTAAGCACTGGACCGTAAAAGCCCCTCAGAGGTTAACTCTTAACATCCTGTAGGACACAGTTCCACACGGTACCACATCACCAAATTGACATGAATCTTTCAACTATTATATATGGTGAAAGTGAATTATTTTGTGTGAAAACACCTCAAGCACCTTTGTTTCTTACCTGTAAATTTCATAATAAATAAGCTGAAAAAACCCATTTTTAGGCATTTCTGCTCAATCATTACAGGACTTAGAACATTTTCAACAGGATGTTAAGAGTTAAACAATATAAGCATGTGCTTCGGGCAACACGGTAAAGGGGGCACCACAGAGTTTTTCCAGTACTGGATTTACCATGGTGAAAATGGTTGGTAAATTATAACAGATTTTTTAAAAAGGAATAAAAAAAATGCTAAAGATTTGCATTTTTTCCTGTTGTCTTAGTTATAAGCAAATCATTTGTATATATTACTTATGGCTAATTTAGTACTAAATAAATAAAATTTAAAAAAAATAGGCTATATTTAATATAGTTGTCAGGTCTGGCCTGGGGTATGGCATTGAAGAAAACTGAATTTTTAATCTATTATTTCATTCAGCACTTATTATACCATAATGTCTTGCCAGTTAGACAATGGAAGGGTTAAGGGGGTACCATTGTTGGGCTGTGTTTAGGGCATCAGTTGGCCTTAATCTGACCCTGATTAAAACATACACAAAGCACATGATATATACAAAGTATGATGGAGCCAACATTAGAGGAAATATTGGGAATTATTTATTCTTTGAAGACTACAATAAACAGTAAAATGTGGAAAGTAGGAAAAGCTTTGTGGTAAACTATTAAAATTGTTTATTGTAATCTTCAAAGAGAGTAAATAATGCCCAATATTACGTCTAATGTTGGTTCCATCATACTTTATATATATATCATATGCTGTGTGTACATTTTATTCAAGGTTGGATTAAGGCCAACTTTATATATATATATATATATATATCTAATATCATAAGCACACTTCTCACCACGACCTACATATACAACACTGGATAAGACCCGCAAGGGCCTACAATCATAATCACACTTCTCACCACGACCTCTACACCAGCAACA
>JAOPJM010540860.1:0-16561 GCA_027124095.1 Muusoctopus leioderma
GAAATGAATAGTGTAATGCATAAATAGTTAATTTATTAATACCTCTCTAGATACAACATTTTTAATATAAATAAATTTAAGTTTAATTTCATACATCATAAATTTTTACCACATACGTAAATCTTAAATAAATGTTTCTTTTATTACATCATGATTATTTTTTACATATATGCATCATAAACAAATGTTTAATTTAATAGTTATTTAAGTACAACATTTTTCATAAATGTTCTTGATGAAATGAGAACTCCTTGGCATTCTGTGTGTTATCAATTTGCATATTCAGGTTCCTTCTGTTCCTTGTTCTACTTAATGCTATATAAAGTTGTCAATGATTAAATACTTCTTTTGGTAAATAAACTCCTACTTTATCGAAAGAGTGTCTTTGTGACTTGTTGATTGTCATTACATATGTGGGTATAACTGGAAATTGATGCCTGTAGAAGGTAAAAGGCAGAGTTGTATCACTTGGGCATAAATACATTGTTGGAATAAAGACAATGTCTCCAGTTCTGCTGCCACTAATAATTGCTGCTTGAATGAAATGGGGAACTAATGCTTTTACAATTAATCTAACACCATTTAATAGTCCTTTCTTGGGATTAAGGTTCCGCATTAACATAATAAAGAACCTACTTTCCTGAATTCCTGAAGGAGTGAGTGATTCAAACATTCTGTGGGATAATTAGTTACTTGTTGGTTGTCTTCATCTGAAATTGTATCAGCACTTTTGTATTCAATTATTTCTCCAGGTAAGAGTTTCATTACTTGATCATTTAGTCTTAGCGCATCCATGTTTTTTGGAGTCAAAATTATATTCTTGCATACCTTTTCCATTGAGTTGGTATCTCAATTGCCTCTCCATATATTGTTTGGATAATACTGTCAGATGTTATCATATCAGCAGGTATTTCTGAGTTATATGATCTGATGTTATTCTTGAAATTGGCATGATGAGGATGATCTCGTTGATTCATTACAGCTTTCAAATAATCTGGGAATTCTCTTTGTTGAGGGATCTGAACTTCGCGTTTATGATAGCAGTTATTAAATAAGCCATTGCTATGTTTCTCTCCGCAAAACTGGCACATTACATTAAATTCACCGCAGAAATGAATCTGATAGTTCTCCTCAGAAACTCAAATTATTGAGTAGGGGCAACCTCTTCTTATGCTAATGTGCTTGTCTTATATTCTCAGCATTATTCTGCTGTCTGACAATTCTGTCTGCTTCTGCTTCATTTTGTATCGTTTCTGTTGCTCGTATTCTGTCATTTTACCTCCTTGCTTCTCTTTCCTGTTGAGTCTTGTTCTACCTTCTATTGTCAGCTCTTTGTCTCATATTTTCCAGCCTTCTTACCCTTTGTTCTGCAGTTTCATTTACTATTTTTATAGCATCATTTTGTCTTAAATTTTCTAATCTTTGATATCTTTGTTCTTCAGTTTCATTTTGATATCTGTCCACCATTCTTTGTCTCATTTCTCCTTTCTCTTTGTTCTTCATTTTCATTTTGTATCCTAGTTGCTTGCAATCTAATTTTAAGCTCATCTTATCGCTGTTACATCAACACTTTGTCATGCTCTGTAGCATCTCATGTACTCAGCTCTTGCTCTACATCTTCTGTCTATTTCTTCTGGATCTGCACTCCTTTCTTCCATAGTTAAAATAAATTTCAGTTGTGTTAATCTACCTAATAATAATATATCTATTTGTATTCAACAATATTTTATAATCTAAGCTGTTCGTTTCTTTTTAGTTTTCATTTTTCCTTCCGAGTTTTAATTCATTTTGGCGAGCAAGATTTTTTATTATAAAGGAGATAACTCGTCCACTAACTTAATGGAAAGTTACACACAAAATAAATATACATATATAGATACAGATACATGATGTGTATTATTATGGTTGATATATATATAAATCTTTCACCGATGAAATTAGGGAAAATTGATTAGTACTTTTGAATAAAAATACCTTGTGGTATTTGTTCCTTCCTTGTCCCATTTACCATTGTAAATGCAGTAAACTAGTGTTAGGTCCATTGGAAACTGTAACCACTGACACTATTGTTCACACAGTGCAATATAAAATAAAAATATATAAAATATGCTAGACTTATTCTTCAGTATTGAAAATTAAAAAAAAAACTATGTGCTTTAGTTATCTTTCGGTTAAGTTTAAAGGTTACAGTAATACCATTCAAGTGAAGTATCATATAGAATAGACTTCTGAACTTTACAACTACTAAACAAAGGGAAGTGAAAAACTCACATATCCGTCAATATGTTACGACTAATGTGAGGGTAAAAAAGCATATATCAATTATTTAAAATCTTTTTAGCCATGATGTGAATTTCTACAAGCAGTAGGTTTTGACAATTGATCTCAGGTTTGAGAACATTAAAAATAGAACCATAAACTGATTGAATAACCCGGATTTTTAATCATTAATCATTTAATCTGGAGTGTTTCTTATTTACCGGAAAAAATAAGTACACATGTATGCATTTGTGTGCATGTGTGTGAGTATATATGCAAATGTGAGTAGAGTTAGATAGATGTGTTCATAAATTGTTCTCAGGAAATTTTTTACATATTATTTTTTCTTTCTTACACACACACACACATTGTCTGGGCATTGTTCACTATTAACTTACACCTCCATACACATACATTTTTTGTGCTGTTCTTAGCTCCCGTTTATCTCCCCTTGCCGATCACACCTTCTCTCAAAGTGCTGTTTTATTTTCCAATATGGCTACCTATTGAGTCACGATGTGCTTGTAACGTTCTTTTTTTTCTATTTTTTAAATTTCTTTTCCATTTTTTCGTTTTTGTTTTTTCATCTTTTTGTCTTTTTTGCTCGTCTTCATCTTCCCTCTTTTTCACATGTCTTACCTCTGTATGCTTCCATTTTTTCTTTACTTTTTCGTTCTTCTCCACATTGCCTCTTTTTTCTTCTCTTCTAATGACTTTCCTTACATAACTGTGTACTCTTTTCTGATGAAGGACTAGCATCCGAAACGTTAAAATACTGTTTCTCTTTCCTTATAAGCGTTATACTAATACATTTATTGTGAATTGTTTTTTCCGTGTTCTTTCTGTGAGTGTTTTTTTTTACTGTTTACATATCCGTTAAAAGTACGAAGCTAGAAAAAAGTATAATAACATTTATTTAGTCTCCTATTTAGTCTCATATTACTCCGGTAATTCTCTGACATATGGTCGGTTCCTCAGATAAGGACTAAATGTTTTGGACGTAGGAGGAGATCCAAAAGTCTCTGAAGAAAGGAGGAATGCTATTGGCTAGCGTTACAAACAAGCTAAGCACAGCACAGAGAGAAGAAAGGAAAGGAAGGGAAAGAGGAAGAAAAAAGAAACGAGAGAATGTGGAGAAGTAAAAAAGAAGGGAGAGGGGAAAAGGGGGCGGATTAATAAAAAAAACCCACAAGACAAAAGGGCAAAGAAAATGAAGACCCTATGAGGGGGGAGGGGAGGGACGCATACAGCTGGAGGTCAAGGCCAGAAGCAGAACAGAGACACCAGAACCAAAGACCATGGCTTTACCTTTTTCTAGACGCACACATATACACACGCATACAGGCACACACTGGCACACAGACACATACACAGACCCCCCCATATATATATATATATTTATATATATACATACATAAACATATGCATAGATTCATATAGCTATACACACACACACACACACACATATATATATATATAAATCTCACTCTCTCTCTCTCTCTCTCTCTCTCTCTGTCTATATATATATATATATATATATATACACATACACCCCCATATATATATATCTGTGTGTGTAAACATATATATATATGTATATATATCATTGCATCTCGCGTTTCCTTTGAAGAGATACACATAACACTAATCATCTCAAAAAATTCACTCCACTCTACTCTTTATTATTTCTTTATTTCTTTAAACGTCAATTTCTATGATTTCCCCTAACTTTGATTCACGTAATTTCCTATCAATATCCTGCTTCCTATTTGAAATTTCTCTCTTACATATTTCCTCCATTATGTATCTGATTATTATCAATGCACAAATCATTGCAACACTAATCTGATACTGCTCATATAAAACGCCCGTCTTATAAATGGTTATATGTATACACATTTTACGTTCTCATCTTTATAAGAAGGGCCTAGTATGGTGCAATAACATTACATTTCCTTTGATCTATCCATGCAAGCTTCTTTCACAACATGCAACATGTAAGTTGTTTATTACAGGAGTGATGGTGAGAATAGATGTGTTTCTTGTCTTTATTTCTTTAAACCGTTTTTTTTTTAAATCTTTTTTATGCCGCTCTTAGAAATATAGAAAGCCTAATAATGCATTATGTTTCGACACGAGTTTCCACTTTATTCAACCATGGTTCCACGTCATATTATAAAATAATTATTTCACTATCAGATAGTGTTATGTTTTCTCAGATTGTCTCAGGTTTTTCTCAGTCGTTACTCCCATTTTTCTGGGGGTTTTTTCTCCACAGTGAAGTCTCAGCTTCGAATATATGAATAATTCTTTCATTTTTGAAATCCATATTTATATATCTAAATACAGACATATATATATATATATTTTTTTTCTCTCTCTCTCTCTCTCTCCCTCTCTCTCTCTCTCTCTCTCTCTCTCTATATATATATATATATATATATATATACATAGAGGGAGAGAAAGTAAGACAGATGGAGAGAGAGTAAGAGAGGTGGAGAGAGTTGAGATCCACGCAAGTAAACAGACATTCAAAACATACGATGTATATTAAGCATCAGGTCAGAGATCTGATAGCCAGATATATGTTACTGTTAACCAGTACAATCTGTGCATGATGGGGCCGTCGACGACTAAACCGGCAATTTCACCAAAGTTGCTTGATGAGGGGGATACTTTATGGACACTCTGCAGGATGAAAAGCAAAATTGTAAAAAAGGGTGGATGAACGCAGAAGAGTCAATGGTCATCCAAGACCGACTTTATGCTACGGAGCATCACTTCAAATGTGTGGAGATGCGTCATATTGTGGACGCCTACCGGTTAGCCATTGCAGTGGTTGTAGAATCAGTATGTCTTGGCTAATCCTTTCCCGCTGTGCATACTACAGCTCACCGAGAGAGTGCGAGTGGAGACTCCAACAACTATTAGTATATAAAGCTTTTGCAAAGAGCCCTATGAAATATTGTCGATAAGACAAATGTAATCGGATATATCGCCGCGTAGGTTACCATGGATCACACTGACTGTCCGTCGCTTTGAGCAACAGCAAAAAAAAACCTTTGGGTGCAAGATATCGAACCTATATCTGGTTTAATGAAATGTTAGAACGTTGCTACACAAAGGAGAGACTGATTCACCAGAGAAGCGCACCCAATTCGTGCCAATGTAGTAGGAAATATATGATAGTGTCGATGATATGAAGAACACATTGTTTTGGAGTGGGAAAGAAACAGGGCATATACACGTATTCGGTGTTGGCGTTGCCATAAAAAAAACAACAATATTATGGCCAGATTAGACCAAGAACGAACTACTGGTATTAACTGGTTAATAAGTTTGAAAATTCCCATCGGAAAGAGATGCTGTGCCAGCTTGATCAATATCGTTTTAAAAAAGCTCCTACAATGATCAACCCTAATGGTGCAAAAGAGGCGCTCTAGTACTCTGTAAATATCAATATGCAGAGTGCCACAGAGAACTGATAGTAACGGGTAATTTCAATGCACTAGACAAGAAGCAGAGAAGTGGCTACGTGTTATTGGCAAACATAGTATGCAGAGGTGCAACGCAAATGAGGAACTTCTCACTTTGAGTTCCTAGCAGGATCTCATCATTAAATCATTTTCAAACCATAGAAAGAACGGAAAGTGACCATCCATGCTCAAAGAATTAACATCTCCTAGATTACATCATAACTAGGCATAAGGACAGGGGGGGGGATATACACGTTACACGGGTGATGACAGAGATGAGAGAGGCACACAGTAGCACAAACACCCAATGCTTTGATCGAAGATAGCTTTTGCAATAGTCTCCAAACGGAACAGGACCAGACCTCCCAAGCCCATTAAACTGACAACGGAGAAATTGGGAGATAGGAATGTGACAACCATTTTGGAAAGAGAAATGAATGAGGCTATGGAATCGTGCAAAAGACAAAAACAAATCAGGCAATTTGAAAGCAGATCGCCTCGCTTCGGACCACAGTGTATGACACGATTAAACCTGTGCTTAGTAAACCACAAGGACGCATCAATAATTGTTTGCTTGCGGGGATACAAATCTTGCATCACTATTCAAGCTGACTAGAAATATTTCCAGGGTTTGAACACTCAATCGAGCTCTACTAAATTCAGAGAAACCAAGAGGAGACAGCAACACTGCACCCGCAAGATGAGACTGGAGTGGAGCTACAAACCGCTGCTGATTTTAATGACGTGCGTAGCTTCTATGCTTAACTGAAGTATGTAAACGGACCTCAGAAGAGGGTTGCCAATTAGCTGTGGTCAGCTGATGGATCAACGATGCTGCAAGAAAAGAACAAAGACGTAAGCGCTTTGCAGAGCATTTCCAGTAGTTGCTCAATATACCAGAACACGTTGTGCTGTAAACTCTAAAAATGTAAACTCTAAAAATGTGATGCATCACACTTTTGATGTATCAATGGTTGATCCACCATGTGTAGAGCAGGGGTTGTTTACAAGCACTTAGATAGAAAGGCACCAGGAATGGACGGAATTCCAGCAGACGTGTGGGAAAATGAAGAAGACAAACTCATTAGATGTCTCCACCATTTGATGCTAGAATCCTGGAATGCTGGTGATGTAGCACAGGAATGGAAATATGCAAGCATTGTCTCTAAATTTAAGAAGGATGATAGAAATGAATGCGGGAACTATCGAGGGATTTCTGTACCTGCTATAGTCGAGAATATCCTTGCAAAAGTACTAATCAACGGACTCAATAAGAAAATCAAAGAAGTTCTACCTGAAACTCAAAGAGTGAGAAAATCAAAGTAGTTCTAGCTGAAACTCAATGTATGTTCAGAAGGAGAAGCAACATGAATATGTTGTTCTACCTTCGACTGATCCAAGAGAAATGTATGGGACAGAACAAGGCAGTGTATCTTTCATACGGCCTGGAGAAACGCTAACATCGTCCCTATATTCATGAAGGGTGATAGAAATTAATGCAGGAATTATCGTAGGTGTTCTCTATTTATTGTAGTCGAGAAAATCCTTGCAAGAGTATTGATAAACAAACTGAATGAGAAGAATACAGTAGTTCTACCTGAAACTCAGTGTGGTTTGAGAAAGGGAAGACGCTCCATGTATATGGTATTCTATCTCTTGAACATCTACGAGAAATGAATGGAACAGAACTAGGCATTGTATGCAGTATTCGATGACTTCACAAAGGCACTCGACACATAAACCGGTCGAGCGTGTGGAAGGTTTGGATGTTCGGAAATGTTCACTCAATGACTGAATCCAAACACACTGGCATGAGGGTTCATGTCACACAGATGAGCTCCAGCTCTGCACAGTTTGGTGTTAGAGAGTGAGTCAAAATAGGGTTTCGTGATAGCGCTAACGTTATTCTCAATTCGTTTGACAGCGATGCTCGATGAGGCATTCCGCAACTTAAATGAAGGTGTATACATACAGACAAAACAAGATGCTAACCTGTTTAATGTTTTGCATCACAAAGCTAAGAAAAAAAAGTACACATATGTTAATGAGAGAAATGTAGTTTTCTGAAGATAGCATCCTTGTCTCCCATAGTGAAGATGACATGCAGAGCTTGGTAGATATTTTATACCCTGGAGCCACAAAGTTTGGCTTGAAATGTAATATCCAGAAGTCCGAGGTTCTATAATAGCGAAACCCTGACTCGAGCCAACGTTGTCAAAGAGCAAGAGCTGGTAGATCTAAGCCACTTTACCTATCTAGACAGTATAATCAGTGCTTCTGTTACCATCTAGTATTCCTTCATTCCAATGCCAATCTCTTCGATTTCCCTGGTATACGACACCACTACGGTTACATCATCCACATATCCTGATACGGCCTTCCCGCGTTCCAGTTTGAGCGAGATGCCCCAACATCTCTAACTTCCGCAGCAATGGCTCAAAAGCTAAAACGTACAGGGGCGATGAGAGGGGAAAATCGTGACGGACCAAGCGAGTGATTTGAAACGGTTCCGATGGGTGGCCATTTACACTGACCACTGAGCAGATGCCACTGTACATTGAAGTGATCTAGTCACAGAAAACAGGACAGAAATCTGCTGCACCGAGAACCGCCGCAAAGTGCTGATGATCGAGCCTATCGAATGTTTTGGATTGATCCAAATTGATCTGAGCCCCAGCAAAACCGGTTTATTACCCACCATTTCTACGATGTATCACAGGAGGTGCAGATTGTCGTGGAGAGACCTGCTGGGAAGCGGTCAGCGTGCTCCTAACAATACTACCAATGATAAGCACCACTCTTTGCGAGAACCTTAGCCACAAACTTAATCTCTACGTTCAGCAGAGTTATAGGCCGGAAATTGTCGATGATGTCCTCCTTGCTCCCATACTTCCTTGGTAGTGCCACCCCACTCTGGTTAATACAACTGTAAATGATCCCATTCTGTTTCTGGTTACGATAGATGTCTGCCAACTGTCGGGCAAACAAGCCTGGAGTGTTTCCGTAAAACCCATAGGGAAGACTATCCGAAACGGACAATTTGCCCTCTCGCATAACCATTCACCACCGACCGAATCTCAGTTGCTATTACTGTGTTTTGGCAACACTCCACTTTTCGCTAATGAGAACCGTGACAGGCCACCGAGGTATACCGTAAAGTCCGTTGTCTCTGGTCTACCACTACCCCCAACATTTTGGGCAAAGTGCTAGTGGAAAACCGCACACATCTTCTTGGAATATAATCGCATGTGCCCCTCTTTGTCCGTCAAAGACCTAATTGTAGCTTTGTTGCCGCGCCACGTCTCTCCTACCTGTGCCCCTCAAGCAGCTATAGATCTGAAGATGCACCTTTCACATTTTACTCCAAGAAATGTCTGAGCACGTTGGTTACGATGCATTGTCTAAACACCTCTTCTAATATCTTGACTAGCTTACCCTCTAATATATTGTTTTCTATCGGTACTTCTTTGCTATATTTATCGATTATATCCTAATATCTCACTTTAGAGTGACCCATCTTCGGTTGTTGATGATCACTTGCGTCAATTCTCGCTTGACTAGTTCACTAATCCGGTTACGGTAGATGGTTGGTGGGAATGACATACTCGACTTCCAGTAATTAGACCCTCTCTGTTCATCGTATTTGAATTGGATGTGCTGATCACAAACTTATAGTTTCTCTAGCCGACCAACCTAAATCGGGGATACCCTACACTATCCCTAACAAATACTCTATATGCTTATGAAATGGATGATCCGGTACGGTTTTCCATTCCGTGTCCGTTCGCATATTATGGCTATCAAGTCGGTTCCTGTCAGGTACTTGGAAACGTCTGAGCAGATTTTCAAGGCTTTTACAAATCCTCTTCTATCGGATACTCTCACACAATCTCAGCATGCGTCTAAGATGCCATTCCAGTCCCCAACTAAAACTAACAATCGACACAACCCTACAATTACTCTAGATATATGAAGCAGTCCGACCGCCCTGCTCCAAACGGCCACTACTCTGAAGGTAACACATTAACTGCTGTTCACGTTCAGGAGCAACGACGTACCATCCGGATCCAGGAGGATCATCAGTACCTCGAGATTTAGATCTTCCGAAACAATACTTCCACTCCGCTCAATCCGGGATGACAAAAGTGACAGCGTGCAGGAAATCCTGGTCTCACTGATGGTCACCACATCAAATTCCAGTGACCTAACGTCGTTAAGCATGTGGCATTGCTTCCAAGCCGGTCACAGTCCACGTGTATTTATTTATAGAATCAACTCTTAGTACGGTTATGTTGAGCGGAGATAAAAGTGAAAGAGGTGACTAAGCTTAGTCTCGTAGAATGGTTAAATCTGGTCTTCTCGGCTGGGGAACTATTCCTTGAAAGGCTCCTCGGAAAAGTTCTTGTCCATTCTGTCTGGAAAAATTCCCATGTCACATGAAATGTTCTCATGGTCATGACGATTATTGGTGGTATTTTGGGGATGAGCACCTGAAATATCTCCCCTTTTGTTTGTATATATTGACGGCAATTTACCGATTGCACAGCCGCTCAAAACGTTCGCTACTTGATCTGAGGAAATCGGTTTTATGCAGCATTCCGCCTCTCTGGCGGAGAGACGGGGCAGACCGTGTAGGTAGGCATCGGAGTCTACCGTGTTTATTCTGCCACGTCTCACGAACAGTTCGGTATGGTGCTTCTGAAAAGCTGCACACGTCTGCTTGGAATCGGATAGCACATGCCCACTGTACTCCACCAAAGATTGAAGTGTGGCCCTATTACCACGCTGTGTCATCACCAGCCGTACCCAGCTAACGGTGTTCGCTCCCTCGCTTTTCAGAGCACTCATTCTAGCACAAACAATGCATTCAACATGCTTGTAGTTGAGGTGGTCAAGGCCCATTATCGCCGTAAGTATGTCGTAAGCGATGCCTTTTCTATTCGCCCCTTCTAATCGATTGACTAGATCCTTCTCTAATTACCTGTTCACTATTGCTACGTATTTGCTAAAACTGACTGATTCTGCTCTAAGTTTTGTTTTTGGGAGACCCACCACGTGTTATTAATAATTGCACCCGTCTATTACTGCTCAACT
Organism: Muusoctopus leioderma; assembly: GCA_027124095.1. Lineage (NCBI taxonomy): Eukaryota > Metazoa > Mollusca > Cephalopoda > Octopoda > Octopodidae > Muusoctopus > Muusoctopus leioderma. The sequence goes on from JAOPJM010540860.1 coordinate 10,830, forward strand.
AATTCGTTAATCCGATCTCTCAAATCATTCCGTGTTAGGAAAGATGCATTCAGCTTCCAGTACTCAGGAACTCACTTTTTAGTTGACTGAGCATATCACAAATTTGTGGTCTATCTAGCCATCTACCCTATACTGTGGACGACATATATTATCCCTATCTGTAAACCTAATACAACCTCTAAGTACGATCTAGATGACCCGCTGCATTTTGTCCAAGGCCACATTGGTGTGTTCAGGAAATCCAGTGATACCTGTTAGACAGTTTGAAACATCTCAGCAGGTTCGAGAGATTTTTGCACTCGCTGTCCTATCTTCTAGTCTCACACAATCCCTGCATGCGCCCAAAATACCATTCTAATCGCCCACTAACACTAATGAGCGAGGTGTTGCTAGGAAATCTCTAGACGTCTAAAGAAATCCTTTCTTCCAGCTCCAGTCAGAAGGCGCCTTCATCGCCCTCCTCCCCCCACTGCTGTTCAAGTCCAGGACCACCGACTTACCATCCGAGTCTAGGAAAACAGTGCTGACATCTAGGTTCAGTCCTTTCCGAAACACCACCGATGCGCCAGTCAATCTAGGTCCTCCGAAAGAGGCGTAGACCTCGTAGCCGTCCAGAAAGAGTGTGAGCGCGTGCGTCTCGGAAGTCATTGTCTCGAGTCACTGAGCATTGTCACGAGTCCCCGGAAAGCCTGAAGTGGCTCCCAAACACCTTCGAGTAGGGATATTTCCTAAAGTCTGTTTCAGGAGTTCTGATTAGACTTCTGGTGTAGTTTGGATCAGTATTCTGTCTGTTTCTTTTATTCTTTTGGAGTAATCCAATTATTTCCGCCCCATCTGTTATCTCTTTATTTTTGTGTGCTAATTGCATCAACTCACTGTTATCTTTCTGAACAATGAAATTGCGGAGAGTAAATTGTATTGTTGTTGTTGTTGTTGTTGTTATTGTGTTGTTGTTATTGTTGTTGTTGTTGCTGCTGTTGTTGTTGTTGCTGATGCTGCTGCTGCTACTATTGCCACTGTTGTTGCTGTTATTGTGTCATTTATTTTCGTATCTTTCTGCTGCTGTGTTGTAGCTGTTGTTGCTTCTTCACTTGTTGTTTTAGTTGCTGCTGTTGTTGCTGGTGGTGTTGCTGTTCTTTTTGTTATTGCTTGTCTTGTTGCTTTCTTGGTCACCTTGAAGAAGTCTCAAATGGATTGGCGCCTGCAACTCTACTGTCACATTCATTGCTAGGAGCGGTGGTGGAGATGCTGTTGTTCATGCGTGTGACGGCGACGGTGGAGGACATTGGCATTATGTTGTTTACTTCCTGTTCAGAAAGAGTAGGGTTGGTATGTAAGTCTGATAGTAGACTGCTGTGTCAGTTAGTAAACGGGGTAGGAGGGATGACAGGCAGATGCCAGCTACTCTCTTCTTGAAATCTAAACTGGCCATTTAAAATTATTTCAAAATATTACACAGACAATTTTTAGAACAGGCATAAAACGCGTTTCACAGTCGGAAAAGGACCGTGACTTTTACGGTGATTGCCTGGTCACCTCTGGGAAAACAATAATGATTACGTTTTGACGGCTGAAATCGGCCAAAGTAAACAAAATTGGGGAAAAACTCACCGGTGAAGAACAGACGGGGATCTCACGTGTGCTACCATTTTTACTTTCGTAATTAGCCACACGGGCTTGCACACACATACAAGCAAACTTTAAAACATGGTGGTTACAAAACATGTGGGATTGAACAAGACAAAGTCATATAAAAACGAGTGGAGAAGTAAGGGTGTTATACAATGAAAGTATTAAAAATTTGATAAAATCACAGAAATAAATATCAAATTATATAAAGCACATAATAATTAAAACAAGATATAATACTAAAGAAAAACATGAAAAATCATTTAGGGTATCTCAACCAAACACGGAGGAGAACACCCTAGCTAGGTCGGATCAGAGCATCCCACGACTCTTCCCGCCAGCCACGCATTTTGTTGCAACCAGGGATCACCAAAAAGAACCCATAAGCATTTCTTTAGACGGTACGACATTGAAAGCCACCACATCTTCTGGGTAAAATTATGTTGCATGTTCATAGGTCTCTCATGCAGTGTTGACCAACATTGATCCTCCGGGTGCTCCCAGTTTTCATCTCCTAAATATCAGTCAATTAACATATTGGCTGGCTGATTATCTTCCTGCACGAATACAAATTCTCGCAGTCCATTGTTGTTGCTTCCGGCAACTGTCAACTTGCCCGAGTCCCAGAGGTTAGGCATGAGTGGATGTGTCGCACACTATCCCCACCTGACGTTGTGCTACAGCCTCGATCCCGCATGTCAGGCAGACGGTACCATAAACCTTGCGTCGGTCGATGGATAAGATGCTGGTCCATACGTAGGCCAGGACCTCACTTAATTGAGCTTGCGAGGGCATAGAGAAAGCTGCTCCTCACTTCTTGAAGCAAAGATATGTTAATTATTTCTTTGCCCACTTCTGAACAAGTTCTTTGGGCAAGGAGACTGAATTCCTAGTGACACAATTCTGCCACAACTCCTTCTTTGAGCATATTCAAAATTTCCTGCTGGAAGCTATTTTGGTAAAATATCCTCCTTGTAAAATTCTCGCTTTGTAACGTGTATAAGTGTATGTGAGTGTCACTACTGCTACTGTTGTCGTTGATGTTACGCTGCCAAGCGAGTTGCTCAAACCTCTCAACGCTATTTTTTGTCGAAAACTCATTGTGTCCGTCTTCTGATCTATATCTGCTACAAAGCATGTTTTCATTTCACTTTTCTTGGTTTCGTGTCTGCAGAAAGGTTTCTGTTTTGTATTTTTTTGAGGGGCATTGCCTCATTGTCTTGCCTTAATTGCTATGTTTGAAAGGCCTGATGGCAGAAAAATTGTTTGGTTGGGTGAATTTAATTACTTTTTTTGTTTTCATCCGGGAAAAAACACAAGTAATGAAAGCCTACCTATCCATAAACAGAGTTCACGTAAAAACCTATTCACCTTAGCATTTAATCTATGAAGTTTTTGAAATCACACAGTGATACGGAGCAAGTTTCACTGATAATGATGATTGTGATGATGATGATGATGATGATGATGATGATGATAATGATGATGTCCCAATTATTTTTCAATTTACTTAGAGAACAATAGAATGTTTTTATTGCAATCACCACAGTGAATGCTTTCAAAATTTAAAAAAATGGAGAAAAAAATGACTGTAGAGATATCTACAAAAGAAATAGCAGCACACGTAAAATCCACGCTGATTCTTCACTGGTGAGTCTTTTCCAAAATTTGTTTACTTATACCGACTTCGGTCGTCCAAATTCTCATTATTGTTTTCCGGAGGTGACCAGACAATCTCTGAAGAAATCACTTCCTACTTTGTTCCCGGAACGGACTTTTATGCCCGTTCCAAAAATTTCTCTGAGTAATATTTTAACATAATCAGTTTAAAGTTGAAGAAGAGATTAACGGGTATTGGAGATAATCTGCATGCCGTCTCTCCTACTCCGGTTACTAACAATAGTCCAATAACAGACTTACTTGCCGGTCAAGAGGTGAACAGTGTAGCAGCCGCCACCACCAAACTCATAAACAACAGCATCCCCACCACCAATCCTAGCAATGAATGTGGTAGTAGAGGTGCCAATCCCTCTGAGATCCCCAAGGTGACCAAGGCAACAACACAAGAAACGACAAAACAACAGCAAACCACCACCAACAACAACAACAACAACAACAACAACAACAACACCGAAGGCAACCAAACTAACGTCGTCAACAACTACAAAAACAATAACAACAACACCAGCGCAATGGTGAAAATTCCCCTCTCTTTTGCCAACGCGGCTAGCACATGGCCTCACCATTCCGTCGAAAGCAAAATCGAGGCCATACAAAAGTATAACGCTGACATCATGAGACCTGGTGTTATGGTATTATCAGCAAAATAAATCAATGACACCAACATTCATAGATGTATCAACAGGAAGGACAGAAGGTTGGAATATCCCACACCAGCTCAAACGGAGACTCGCTTAAAAGAAATGTGGGCTGCTGTGGGATAAGTAGCGAAAGGGAAGGAGTGCTGGACTGTGGTGGCAATTTGTCGCAGTGATACATTATGACACCCCTATACATGGGAAGGTGCACTGCAAACGTAACAGTGACCAACGTACCACCCCACAGAGACCAAGCGAGAGTGTTACCAATGGTAGAAGAATACGGAGAGGTTATAGAATTGAAATCCACTCCTCAACAAAATCGGACGGGAACGTTTATGGAGTTCCAGGTAATAGTTAAAGATGAAGATCCCAGCAACATTCCCGAATGGTTCTGTTTCCAGGAGTGCGAACAAATGCGGGTGTTGGTCATAGGAAGAAAGCCCAAATGCTTGACCTGCGGGATAACAGACCACCCTAAGGCCTTCTGTCCCGAGGGAAAGAGAAAGTAAGTTGAGCGGCGCCCGCCACTGCGTGCAACAGCCCCACCACAGCCATTACAAAATTTACAGTAGCAGAAACAAATAGAACAACAAGACAATAGCCACACAAACATGCAAGAGCATGCCCAGATATGCACAACATATCTTTGACACCCTCAATTTCTTCTCCCCAAATGAAGACGTCGAGGGAAACTCGAATACATAGCAGAAAATAGAGAGATCGACAAAGTCGAAGAGGGGTGGGACAGGAGAAACCCACAGCTACAATCCCAAGGTACACACGTTTAGGAGACCGAAAACTGAAATCTAAACTAAAACAGGGGTTACATAATACCATGATAAAGCGATGGCAACAAAAGCCCCTACATGGCCAACACTTGACAAAACTGAACAGGGTGGATATTGACAAGGAAAATTCACAACACTGGATGAGAAGTGCAGGATTCAAAGCTGAAACTGAAGGCTTCTTAATTGCGGCACAGGATCAAAGCCTCCCTACCAGAAACCAGCAAAAACATATAATGAAGCTGAACACAGTAACTGCAGAATATGTGGAGATGGGGAAGAAACAATTAACCACATTGTCTTTGGCTGCTCAGTCTTAGACAATAAGAATATGTTTACAGGCATGGGGCAGAGATGGGACCTACATACACTGGAAGTTGTCAGCAATATGGAATACCAACAAAAAAGGGGTGGTATAGGCATACACCAGAAAAGGTCTCAGAGAATGACAAAGTGACCATAATCTGGAATATGCCAATTCACACAGACAGGGAGGTCAAGGATAATCGACTAGACATTGTTGTCAAGGACCACCAGGAAAAGAGACGCATTCTAATTGAAATATCAGTCCAAACTGATGACAATATATCTTTCAAAGAAATGGAGAAATTATCGAAATATAAAGACCTGTAAATAGTGATAACCAGAATGTGGGGACTGAAAGCAGAAACAATCCCTATAATAATTCGTGCCTTGGGAATGATAAAAAAACGGACCGACAAATTCATTACCGAAAACCCAGGACATAAATATATTCACAACATACAGACAATAGCATTACTAGTCACTGCACACACATGACGTAGATTACTGCCAATACAATAGAAACAACAACACCAAAAAACACTGCACGTACCCAAAGCACACATAGCTGCGCTCGGTAGTGCAGTGAAAGCACGCAATAATAACAAGACATACGGATAATAATAATAATAATAATAATAATAATAATAATAATAATAATAATAATAATAATAATAATAATGATTTCTTTTAT
>JAOPJM010541033.1:0-16556 GCA_027124095.1 Muusoctopus leioderma
AGTATGAGCACTTTAAAACAAATGGTTTTTATTATAGAACCAAGGGCGGTTTCAGGCGGTTTGGTATCAAAAGGGTTCAGTTTAAAAAATAAAAAATAATTAAATGTAACAAGCAGGTAATATCAGTTGATAGAATGGAGTGTTTGCTTTTAACCTGTAAATATATTTATTTGAATCAATATAAATGAGAGAAAATGGTTTAAACATTAAGAATAAACGAAGAAGTTCAAAACTTTTAGAAGTGATTTTTATTCTTTTCCCAAATGTATTTGCAAAATAAGTGAAACACTATTGTTTCATCTGGTAAAGAAAGTATGGTGGTAGACCTGCATGCTAGGAGAATAGGAGAATAACTACACTTATAAAACCAGAAACTTTACATCATTGACCACCTTTACATATTTGTTCTTTCAACAACAGCAGTTGTAGGAGCGACAGCAATTTTCCTGACATACACTAGCTCCATAATAGTAAGATAATATATAAGCATGCCAACTAAATAAATAGTAAATGGAAAATAAAACAAAAACAAAAATATGAAGCATTATTTATAAAATAAAACTAATATATAAGTTTTAGAAATTACTATCAATTTACTATAGATGTTAAGTTTCTTTTGTCTGAATGTGAATAAATATTGTTGTATTATAATCTAACTGACTAAGTCAGTGACATAAGACTCAGTTTCTGACTCGAGTCACTCTCATATGTTATTATGTGCTGCTTGTTATATATATGAATTATCTACATTGTATCATCCATATGGTTCAATGATAAGATAAAAACACAGTCTTTTACAATTAAAGTTTATATCAAGAGGAAACTTAATATGTGTTCATATTAGTGTATATCAGCAACATATTTTTTTATAGTTCACTTTGTGTAATAAATTCGAGATAAATACAATATAATATCAAGAATTAAGAGGGAATATGATGAAGATTATTATAAAAGCTGTGACAAATAAAAGTCAAATGATCATTTATTTTTGTTTTGTTATATAATTTCTTTGTTATTGTACCTTACTCATTATGATTGTTTTTCATTTTCTTAAAAAAAAAAAAAATAATACCAATATTTTGCAGTGAACCAGCTGAATGAACAACTAAAACTGAAAAATGATGTTGTAACCAAATTAGAATCGGAACTCAAAGAAGGAAAGACAAAAACACGTGATTTGAAATATAATTTAGATCAAATGAAGTCCAAAGATAGCACCAAAATTCAATTTGTGGATCACCAGCTTAGTTTAGAAAAATTACAAAAGTAAGTTAAAAATGTATTAAAATGATCAATATTTTCTTTTCTAAAGTAAGTAAAATGAGAGAAGAAATAATGGTATAATTCCATGTTTGGAGAATCAAAAAAGATTCAGTTTGTTAATCCTGAAGTAATTTGTAAAAGTAGGGAGGTGAGCTTCTTGGTAGCATTCTCTTCTAGCATATGATCCACCCACTAGCATACATTACATTAAATGCTGATGTCACTGTACATTTCCTCTTATAATTGTCATTAGCCTTCCAAAATTGTTTCTGTTTTCTTCATTTTCCATTATTTTTTAACCACAAACTCTACGGGTTGCATATCTATCACACTGGAATAAGTATTCAAAAGCAGCATAATATTTTTTAGTAGTTTAAAAGAGGTATGGGTGAGAATGGCAGCTTGAAACACCCTTGTTTCTATGAAGTACCATCACTGATCTACTTGCTTCTTCTGGTTAGACTCCTACAGTTTGGATTCATATATTGACCTAGTTTCAACAAAAGACAAAAATGAGTTGTTGGTGACATAAAAACCAATTTGTTCTCTGAGTAAATGGTAAGTAGCTCATCTAGGAGAAGGCAAGCCCCACAAACTAAAACATAGGCACCTAATAAGTAAGCATACCTTCTGCTGAATCCGCTGATTGACACTTAGCATTGTCATCAATAGCCTTGACTGACAACTGATCTAAATGAGCCAACAAGGGAGACTCTATGCTGTCTCTCAACTTGCTATAAATAGCAATGTGCCCTTATCCTTATGGCATCTTAATTCAAGGACACATTGAACAATGCAGTCCTAGCTATATAAAAGGATGAGATAATCAAGTTTTGAATACCTTTGATCATATATCTGCTCAATCAGGGCTGACCTAGGGCTAAACAACAATAACAAGAACTGATCTAAATCCCACTGTTAAGTATCAGGGTAGTGAAGTTGAAAGATGCTATACACAAAAATGATCTAAACATTATTTTCACAAAGTGTTCTTCAGAATCTAGGAAACATAGCAGATAAAGTTTGCTACTGTATCTGTAGAATGGGTAACTACATCTAGCTACTAGATTATTTAGATGATTATCTAGATCCAAAAGAAAGTTAGCTCCAAGCATGTTCAATCACAAAATGGTGCTAATGATGATATTACTTGTCAAAAACCGGAACATGTTTTATTTGTTGAATTTTTCATTAGATTGTGTATTTAATTTCATCATAACTCTATATTACACAAGTAGCATTAAGTCTCTATGAAATAATGTCTACTTAGAATTGTATTGTTAGAAGAAAATGATCTGCAATATTACATTAAATTATCAGACTTTAGCATAAATTACCAATTTAGTTCAGTAATAATTGAAAACGTTTTGTTTTGATTTATTTTTATCTTATTAGAGATATTGATGGATCTATTGAAAATCATATAAAAGAGAAAGCAGAATTAAATGCTAAATTGGAGGTGAGTATGGAAACTGGTACTATATCTATATTTAATTTATCTATGTCAATATAGTTTAAAATACAATAGTATTAACCTTGTTAACAATTTTAAATCTCTAGATTATACCACTGGAGAAGTGAAATGACAAATTGCTTAAGGTGAGAAGATGGGAATGTGTAGAAAATATAACATCTGAACAGGGATCAGAGATGACACTACATTTTTCAGATTTTTTAACTAGTGTAAAACCTACCCAAGAGTTGGATGAATTAAATAATTTAATTTATAACATTTCACACTTTTGCAGAAGGTCTTACAAAAAAGTAATGGGTTGGCACCTAAAATTCAGAATAAATCATCAAAAAAATCTGATCAATGGAGAAGCATCAAAGTCAAGAATGGCAGAACTTGTATAGTGTGAGAAGAATCCCATATCATTATGGATTAAAGTTTCAATTAGAGAAAGAAACATATGGTGGAGACTCAGAAAGAAAAGTTGCTGTACATATTAACACAAACTGAAAACCAACCAGTTCAGTAAGCCATACACTGATTTCAGTACAATATTGCTGCCATTAGTGAAACGAGTTCACATATCCTCAGAATCGACTTATAGGAATATAGAAAGTTCAATTAAATTATTTAAGCCACTTCAACCAGGTTTTAAATCTTATACTACAGATCTTAGAGTGATTTTACAAACAATGAAATCATTTAAGAAAGTCATTTTAAATATCGTGTAGTACCCATTAAGAGTTAAATATATTTAAAGTAATTAGCTACCAGTATTTAAATATTGAATTCTAGATCCTTTCATTTTTGCTATTCCTTTACCTTTATTTTGTTTTATTTAATTTGTCTACAGGAATCATCCCAGAAAATAGAGAGGTTTCAAGAATTACAAGTTCATTGTAAAGATAAAATTGAGCGCATGCACAACAACATGAAAGAACTGAAAGTTACAAAGAGGTCAGAAATTTAGTATCTGATTTCTTTTATCATATTAATCCAATCCCCAAATACTCTAGAGCAACAGCCTTTTCTCTCCTTTTCTTTTTCTGCCTATTATTTTGTCACTTTTCAATCTTTCATTGTTTTAAATTTATTTTTTATAATTTTTTTTCTGCCTTTTTCTTCTTCATTTTTCATTCTTAAATTATTTTCACTTTGAAGTACAGGCTGAACATTTTTAGTAGAACTAAAATTATATTCCTTGTATTGATTGATGTTTTTAATTTTTTTACAAATATCAAATATATTTTTATTAGGAAATATGCCATCCAAAATAAGAAACTTATAAATATTATACGAATTTCTAATAACCGAGAACAACTCTCTCAAGACCAACTAAAGAAAGTAAATATCATCTAAATTTATTTCCATTTCAATATCTTGAAATATATATATTTTTATATTTTTGTCATGTTTAGTGTATCTAGAATGTGTATTATAGATTCGTTTTTAATGTCAAGGTCAAGTTGATACACTATTCACAACCACACAGACTAAATTTCAATTATTCAATAAAATGTATGAGAAATAGTAAGAGTCACTTTGAAAAAAAAAATATAATCCTCACAGAAATTAACACATTGCCATTTGAAAATAAGTTAATAATAATTAAAATTTGATTACTTCCAATCTGTTGAAAACTTTTGCAATTCTTATACCAGAAAACTTAGAGACATTTGTGACTAGGTACCATCATCTTTATTTTATCCCAAATGCCTTTATAAGATTAACTCCACATTCTATAACATTTGCTTTCAAACAGCTTTATGGTAAATAACCCATTATAGTGATAAATAGTTACCTTTATCCTTCTGCACTATTTTGAGTTTTATTGTTTCTCTGCATTTATCAATGATATTGATTTTCATCAATTTTTGTCTGATAATGCTCTGTTTTACTGATGAGTATTCTGCAAGATAAGATGTTTTGTAAACATTTTTTAACGAAGTCTTACTTTTTCCTAACTCTTCTCTTGCAAAATCTATGAGATATGTGGTAGTATATGTGGTAACCATTATAAAATTGATTTTACTAGTTTTGTTTTGTCTGTGTAGATAAAATTTATCATTTAGTGGTTAATTTCTGAACCAATACAGATTGTTGCTGTTGCTACTGTTATTGTTGTTAACCAATTTGCTTTGTTGTAGCTGATTAATGGCAAGAAAATAGCTAATCAAACATTATGTTGTTAATCTTTACAAGGAATAATGGTGTAAGTAACACCATTATGCTATTGGTATTTGTTGACAACAGATATCTTAAAGACTAAGAATACAGTGGCAGGAAATTAACTCAGAATTATAAACCATTGAATTGCTTGTCATTTGTACAGTCACATCCGGTGCTCTACCACTGAGTTAGTGACTTACTTCAGTACAGATAATTTAAACCTCTGCTTATAATGTTTCATTCTAATGTAGTTTATATTGTATAGGCAATGGAATTTCAAAGTTGATATTGTTTAATCAGTTTGTAATTAATGGTTAGTTGTGACTTCAGTTCATATATTTAAATGATGTGTATGCTGAGAAAGAAAGATCATCTGGTGGTGGTGGCAGCAGTTGTTGTCATTAATGCTGTTGTCATTGTTGTCAATGATGATGATGATGATGATGATGATGATGATGATGATTATGATTTTAAGGTTGTAGCTGATGGACTTCTGCAACTCCTTATCATTGGCTATGCTTTTCATGTTTCAGAGCCATATTGCCAGTATACATATATGCCATGATCTCTAGACCAATTGACAGTACCACATGCTATTTGCAGGACTCCTGATTCCTAACAACCAAGTTGTATTATTCATGCCAAATTGATTAATATTGTGTTTCACCTTATTAGTGAAATGCTGTTATTTAAATAGTTTTTACATGGTTGTGATTAGTTATAGATTTACTCAAACAAACTTTGCAGGGAAGTAAAAGTAGAAAGGATTTGTTCAATGTTTCCAGTTCAATAATTATAATTTTTGCATATTTTCATATACTTGGTAATCCAGTTATTATAAGAATTTCAACATTGTTCCATTTTTTTACTTCAGACATCTTAGATGAAATGCATTCAGATAGTTATTGTTATGTCTGAATATAACTTAACTTCTAGAGAAAACCATACAGTAGAATGCTAAGCATTCGAGCTCTATATAATGATGCTTTTATTGATAAGTAGCTGATAGCTCCAAAATCTCTTGCAAATTTTCTGAACATCATAACTATGTTCTCCAACTATGAATTGCTTTCTATAATATCAAGTGTAATATTATTTGATACTACAAGGTCCAGATAGCAGAATTTTTCAACATTTGAAAGTATATTGCCTCTAAAAGTAAACCACTGTTTTGTTTTTAGTTGCTAAAAATGTGTGCCTGTCAGAGTAGATTTGATCTTAATAATTTAGAATTTTTATCTTGTGCTTGCAACAAATGCTTCATTATCAGAAAAAAGTAGAATGAAATGTTGCAATTTAAATTTTTTTCTCCTTTGTTCTAGAGAATTAATTATTGGTAATTAATTATCATTAATTAATTATAAGTCAGTTGCATTGTAAAGTAAATATCATAGTTTTTTTTCTATAACTCTTACTGAATATACTTTGAAAATAATTTTTGTTAAAGTTAATGTTGTAATATTGCTGATCTAAATTATTTTTGTAAATTTAGGATATCAATACTAACAATTGAGGTATATTAACACTTTCAGTTGAAAGCCAATGAAGATATTGTTTTGAAACTGATTGATAAAACCAATTTTAGAGAAGAGAAACAGAAAAAACTGAAGACCACAATGAAGGTTTGTTATTTACTTTCAAGTGTCCTTGGGTTTAGTTTAGTATTTTTTATTGTGCAAAAGACTGCATCACAAAGACCGGCCTTCGTTTTCAGGTGCAGAAAATAAATCAGCCCCTAACCCTCAACAAAGCTCAGGTGAGACCCACAGTGGAGTACTGCTCTCACATTTGGAACAATGCTGCATATACAGACATCCTAGACCACATCCCCCAAAAAGGCCACCCAACTGATTGATATGAAGTCACTCATAAACACACCCCAATGTCTAGCTCACAGATGTGCTGCCGCCTCCCTCTATCTTTTCTACCGCCACTACAGTGGCATCTCCATCTAGTCTTGTGCCACCTCCCCTCAGGCACCCCAGACTCATCATCTCTCCTCCCATGACCCATATTGTGTTCATCCTGCAGGCCCCACACAAACCACTATACCCATTCCTTCCTTCCCGGAACATCAGCCCTTTGGAATTCCCTCCCCATGTTTTTCCTGCAGCTGTGAACTTGTGAGTTTGCGATGGCCATGGGCACAGGCCCTTTCTTCAGACTAAATCAAATTTAAAAAAAATTGTTTTAATATAATCTAAATAAATGAATATTGATTTTGTTTTCTGTGCACAAGGCCAATTTATGGTAGCAAAATAGTATAGTATTAGTACTTATTTCATTGTTCTTTCTAAGATGTAAGTCAAATTAAACACTGAGGTACCAAACTAGATATATTGAAGCGTCTAATTTAGTGTTCTAATGCCTCACTCATCCAGTATTCTAATGTATCACCTGTCTCCATCTTCCTTATATAATTAAGTTTGAAAAGAAACCTTGCACTCCAATATTGATTTCTTTTCACCAGTAACAAGCTCAACTCTTCAGATCTTGTAATTGAATCAATCAATGGAGAGATGAAAAGTAAAGTCAATGCTAGCATGATTTAAACTCAGAATGTGAATGGATGAAACTTAGTGTCAATAATGTAGCCCATCACTCTACCATTGTCTTCTTGCAACTTAATATTAATGATTGAAAACCATATTAATGATGTGAAACCAACCTTGATATTACAATTCAATAAAGTATCTTCATCATTATCATCAGAAGCAGTGCTACCATCATCACTACTATTTAGAGTATGGTTTTCATCTGCAACATGGTATTTCAGGCAAGAGATGCTCCTGTTGATACTGAAGTGGGCAACATTGAAATTCTCATCGAAAATCTGCAGAAACTGCGAGATCAATTTGATACTTTGCTGACAGAATGAAAATATTTCACTAACAGTCTGCTAATTGAAATTAAACTACAAGCAAAGGAAAGAAAGTGAACATTTGTTGATGATAACCAGTCCAGTCAAGTGATGAAGGCCAGATTCAGACATATCTTTTTTATTTCTTCGTCGATTCTGTTATTCGTGGTCTAGTAAGAAGATTTGAAGCTGCAAAGAAAATTACTAATACTTTTACAATTCTCTAGCAATACCTGTCTGTATCGGAAAATCTTTTGACCACAAATTGCATGTTATTTGCAGAAATTTACAATCCTGATGTAAATGGTAAAGAACTTTCAAATGAATTAATTGACATGAAAACCATGATACACTATGGCAACTTTGGAGAGCTATAACTTAAACCCATGGATTTACTCAACAAAATATACAACTACAAGTTGGAAAACATTATTCCAAATCTTTCTGCATCACCCTGGATTTTTCTCATGATGCCTGCAATAGTAGCCTCAGCAGAACATTCATTCAGTAAGCTTAAACTGATAAAGAACTATCTTAGAACAAACATGTCTGGTAGCCTTACCATTGAATCAGAACTCAGTCAAAATATTGATTTCAGACATATCATACACAAATTTGAACACAAGAACGCATGCAAAGCACTTATGAAAAACTGAAAACCAAGTTAGTCATTTAATGTTCTTTGTTAATAAATAAATAATTAAAATTACACCACTTTTGGTTTTAATAATTGGTGGGTAGAGGCCCTAAAACAGTCTCACTCTGAGTATAAATCTTTCTCTCAACAGTCCTACATCTAGCGCATCTGTAGTCATGGTTTTCTGCCAACCTTCCAGAGGTCCAACTTTGTCCTCTCTGTATATATTGCTTGCACTAAATTTCTACAGCCCTTTGATAGGTTCTACAGTGGGAATCAGCTCATCAGCATGTAAAAGGTCCCAAGAATATTCAGTTCTTAACTCCTATGTTATGGCTTCAGAGATTATATGGTGATGAAAACAGAGATTTAGTAAACACCTACCTTTGTGTTAAATTTCTTGATGAATTCATTGTCAATCATGACTTTGCTTACACCACCCTCATATTTGAACTGTTCTTATAGTACATTCACCTTCACCTAAATTTCTCAGCACCCATGATTCCTTTGATATTGGCTGTTATGGTGGTCCCAATTTAACTTTTTGCCATCTGTTGCCCGCTTTTCATCAAACAAAGAGATTTGTTATCGACTTCAGTGAGGTCCAGATGACATCTATTCGTATGTTAGTATGTTTGTGTGTGTGTGTGTGTGTGTGTGTCTATTTGTGTGTGTGTCTATTTGTGTGTGTGTGTGTCTATTTGTGTATGTGTGTGTCTATTTGTGTGTGTGTGTGTGTCTATGTGTGTGTGTATCTATGTGTATGTGTGTGTGTGTGTGTGTGTGTGTGTTTTTGTATGTGTGCATGTTTATCCATGTGTGTGCAATTGAAAAGATGCATGTCTTTGTTATTTTCTGATGTTTGTATCACAAATGTTGCATATGTGTATGTATGGCCACGTGTCTGTGTGTTTGGTGGTAGAACAAAGCTCTAAGCTTAGAAACTTGCTGTCATTTGCTAATGGTTGATAGTTAGTTTACTCATGAGAATATAGAGAAGCAAAATGGCTGCATGAATGGACAACCATCTCAAAGTTCTAGAGTTCAAATCTACTGCATGCACTTCCTTACGTATTTGTAGCAGTATATTTAATTCAGTTCACCTGTTATGAATAGGTACCAGTCAATCTGGGAATGTAGTTATCAACAGAGAAATTTGTCTCTCAAAAACCATAAGCTCTGGCCCTTAAAAATCTCACAGGTTTTAGGCAACATTCAAATTTTACATTTACAACCATGAAAAAGTGATGGCATTTTACCCACATCTTTTCTCTGTCACTTCCCTCTACTCATCATCATCATCATCATCACCACCACCGCCACCGTCATCATCATCATCATCATCATCATCATCATCATCATCATCGCCATCATCTTCATCACCACTTCAATTCTATTATGAGGTTTTCTATTTATTTACTGATTTAATATTTCCCAATTTCTGTCATTGATTATCATTCATATCTTTCAGATTTACAAGAAAAAACTTTCTGATGAGTAAGTATATAGTGGAATTTATTATATTTTTATTAGAGGGTATCATTCAGCAACTAATGTATTGTGAGGTTTCATTGAAGAAACAATGATGATAGCAGTTTCATTAGAATATTGGAAATAATATCTGTAAAGAAGTTCTGATAACATGACATCACCACTGTTTATGAAGTACAGGGTGATTCAGAAGTCCCTTTAGCATCACCAGTCTTTGTACATTTCTGAACCATTGACAAGTGAAAACTTTCCATGTCACTAGATTTTAGACACCTTTGAATAGAGCCGTAGGAGATAGAGAGTACCTTTGTAGCCTGCTGTATTAAACTGTGGATTTTGTTGAAAATGAATGGTAACAGTTGGCTGTATTTCACTGAGACTGTTTGGCCTTAAAGTTTCGCAAATGGTGACATGGCTGGGAGGATACTGATTTATTTCTTGTTTCCACATCCTTTGAACTTGTATGATTGATTCGTTATATTATATCATGTTGTATTGTATGAATTGTTTGTTGTATGAGAGAGATCAGTCCTAGTGCTGTAGATCTCCAAACTACACATCAGTTTCAAGTTAGTTTGATATTCCACCATTAATTTATTGTCTTTGTTTGTTCACTGTTCTTCTGTTGCCAGATAATTGGGCAGGGGAATTTTTCCATACACAGCACAGTAAGCATCATTGATGGAATACACATTCTTCCTGCACTTCCTGCTAATATTTGTTCTATCTAACTCACTTATGTTAACTCACACTAACTTAAATATTGTTTTTCATGCAGATGGCATCTCTGAGTAATCAATACAAGTAATTGCTTTTTAAAATATGCTAATTTTTCACACCTACTTGTATACATTATTGTACATCTACTTAGTTATTTTCTCATCATTACTTCAGATAGTACAGTGAAGTCTATGCTTCACTGAGGAGGTCTAATAAAACTGAAACAAGCCTGAAGTTGTCTCTCGTACTTGTTGAAATGATTAAAATAGTATTAGTCATTGCGCTAATGTTGTCTTTTCCATGCTGCATAATTATTTATAATTAAATTATTGATCCTCACTGCACTAAATATTTTAACACTAACTGAACTATTGTTTTTCATGTGGATAGCATCCCTGAGTAATTAACCTCAGTGATATATTTTTTTAATTTATTCAAACATTTCAAGAAGCATCTAAGGGATTTGAACCTCTTTGCCTTGAAGGTCAGCAGCATATGGCAACTATATTCTTTGAGACACATTGAAGTCTGATCTGTTGTGTCTTCACAACACTACTGATCAAACTCAATAGATATACAACATCACGCTTCTGAGACATGCATTATATAACTTGTTATTTGTGTGGAGAAGAAATCATATTGTTATTAAATACTCTGTTACCTTGAACACTAGACATTGTGCTATGACCAACTAATTGTCACTTTCATAACAGAACTTTATAACTGCCATTTGAACAGTCAATGGTCTTCAGCTTACATTTATTCATATTTTTAGCTACTCTAGTGTGTACCGGTGTACTGAAAGAGTTGTTTATTTATCAATTTACCACATATTCCACAGCAATTTTCATGCACCAATTATTTGTATTGACCTTATAATATTGAGTTTCTCGTACTCTCACCCTACATAATACATAAGACCTGATGCTGTTGGAAACTGGCAGTGCCTAGTATTAATTAGTACTGTTATGTACAATTATTATATTCTGAATTTCTTTCACATCTCCTAGGATGACTCTTCTCTGGAAGCAAGGTCATCTAGTCATAACGTTCTTCAGTTTACTTTTAAGGAATAAGATGAAAAGAAGAGGTCTGAGTATTGAGCCTTGGTGGAGCCCTAATTGTACCATGACATTTTATATCTTAAATTACTTTGAAATGATATTTGTAGGATAATTAATAAAATTTTAAACAAAGTTTATTATTGATCTAAACATTGTGGATTAAAGGACAAAATGATCAAATACAAAGATGACTGGAGGGAGAACATTTTCCTGATTCATCCACCCATGATAAACATAAATGTAAAATAGTAATTCATATTTATGACTGAGATAAAAATTTTACATATAAAATAGAGAAATGTTCGTATTATTTTGGCAAAAATTTGTTTAAAATTGTTTGACTATGTTTGTTGCTAAACTTTTTATTTTAAAGGCGGGAAACAAAAAAAGAAGTTGTACATAATTTGCAGGAAGAGTTTCAATTTCAAATCAGGCAGTTGTATTCTGACCTGAGGCATAAAAATAATTTGTTACAGATGTCTGAAGCTGATAAACAGTAAGTGATATTAAGAAATGTATTTTTTATATTTGTCATAAAATTTGTTGTATGATTTTTAATGAATTTATATGCTGTAAATGAATATACCTTTCTTTTTCCATTGTTGTTGTTTGTTAGGTAACCCTGATCATCTCTGCTCAAATAGATTCTGGTATGTAGATAGCTGGTCAAATGTCTGGGTCTGAGCCATAGAACCAGCTCTGCATATTCTGTGCCTTCATTTGTTTAAGGACCTCACTGTGCACTCCAGCATGCTATGGTTTATTGTGCAGTGTGTCAGACTGGGCATGATGTATTTCCTTCATTCTTCAGATCTATATCTGTGTGACCTGGTTGTAGCCACAGTGGTGGTGGGCAAAGTGGACTCAATCAGAACATAACAGTTGTTTCCCGTCAGAGCTTGTTCTAGGTGGTATACATCCCAGCACAGATTTTATAGCTACTGTGTTATTGATGCTGCAGCTATGCTGGTGTGCATATGATTTTTGTGTTTGTTGAGATTGTGCTGTTTTATCATATTTAATAAGGCACAAGAACAAACATTCAAGATTATTCTGACAACTACTGAAGCATAGCACTGGTATCAATTGCAATGTGAATATCGTGTTGGGTGAGATACCACTGGTGTTATTTGCATTGAGTTTTGCCTCCTTAGTAGAGAAACCACAGTAACTCCCTATGAACAGAAAGAAATGTGTGTTAAGTATGTATCCTACTCATTTGTTGTATGTCAGTAAGATGTGGACTTTGACTAGATTGCCGGATAATCCAGTATGAAGCTAAAGAACAATTTTCAAAATTTAAAGGGAAGACAAAGTTCTAAACACAAGTGTTCTCTGAATCTAACTTTGATTATAAAACGGCATCTCTTTTTGGATGACCAAATAATCTTAATAGATGACAATTGTATATCAGTTTAAGAGAAAAGACCTATTGAGAGACCCCTTCTTCAAAAACATTGTCAAGGACAATTCTAAGCATTGCAATTGGTGGAATTACCAATGTTTTTTGTGATTTCCTTTGTAGATTGAAATACATTTTTGTAATGGAACAAGGGATAGCCAATGAAATACGTTTATTAAGATGAAACAAAGCTGATTTGAGGAAATTTAAATTTATAAACAGGAAGCCCCTATCTAATGTGTATCACATCCTTCACCGAGTTTGTTATCCAGGCTCCAAGATACTTGAAATCTTTCACCTCTTTTAGCTTGTGCCCTTTTAAAGTAATCAGCCTATATATATATATATATATATATATATATGTGTGTGTGTGTGTGTGTGTTTGTGTGTGTGTTTGTTTGTGTGTGTGTGTGTGTGTGTGTGTATAGTTTAGGAATAGGTAGTGGATAGACATGAGAAATGTTTACTTTAAACAGTATTCATTTATCGCCTGTTTATTCAAATAGATTGGAA
The DNA here is from genome assembly GCA_027124095.1 of Muusoctopus leioderma. Taxonomy (NCBI): domain Eukaryota; kingdom Metazoa; phylum Mollusca; class Cephalopoda; order Octopoda; family Octopodidae; genus Muusoctopus; species Muusoctopus leioderma. The sequence continues at coordinate 13,573 of JAOPJM010541033.1, forward strand.
CTGAACAAAGCAAACTAAGTTACATTCTTTGTTCATTCAAATATTCAGTAACTAGGCTTAACTTAATTGAAAACATGAAGTGACCATACTGTATTGCTTTTATTTTATAACGTATTTTCATTTGTTTTTGTTTGATCGTTTTCTTTCTTACATATTTCACTGCAAAATTAATTTTAACTCTTGTATACTATCGGTTGAATGAGACGATTGACACCAACATTCGCAAAGTCTTCTTCGTAACAGGCGGGGACATTTCGTACTCTACTACTGAGGAGGGAGCTTATGAGTTAATGCGGGTACCTGTACGCGATCACTCGACCTACTTGAAATAGCAACCAAATCTCTCTAAAATCACGCCCTACCGTTTTAAATAAGGAAATGACACGTTAGAAAATGTAGTGCAAGACGTATACCTAAAACGAAAAACAAAAAAACACAAAAATGGGGTGGTCATGGCTGGAATGTTTTTGATTATAGTTGTGGTGCTTGATCTGGGTTGACCAAGGGCTAAACAACAAGAACAACATGTTCGTCAAGTTGACTAAACGAAACTAGAGACTCCATCTTACTTGGCATGAACATCTAAATTATATCTGCTTTTTTTTGTATAGCATACAGACATATACACGTACAGGACACATGTTAGCCGACGCGGGAACCTCTACGTGCTCGCTTGACCTACTAAAAATAGCAGTAAAATTTCCCTCAATTACACCATATCCTCATAAAAAAATAATGCTAGGATAGTGCCGGCTGAAACGTTTCGATCATAGGCCTGCTCGACCTGGTCTGACCAGGAGCTAAACAACAGCTACAACAGGGAAGATGGGGAAGGAAAGAGAGAGAGAGAGAGAGAGAGAGAGAGAGAGAGAGAGAGAGATGTGTGTGTATAGATAGATAGGTAGGTAGATAGATAGATAGATAGATTGATTGATTTTTCTATTAAAGTTATGTCTAAACTTCTTCACCCATGGCATATCTCCATCCTCTCCGGTATTTAGATATGATTGCTTCTCCAATATTTAATAATAATCCTCCTCCAACTGAAAATGATATTTATATTGTGTATTCTTCTTCCCAAATTCCGTTATCGGTTCTGTCCCAATCTATTTAATTGATTAACTTCATGTATTTGTAGTAAATGAAATATAATGTTTACGCTTGTCTTAATTCTGACATGGTTTATGTTTCAAATAGTATCCAATCCATAAGGGACCTTTGCTTGATTAGTTTATAAGCATTGTATAGTTAGAATGCCTTGCAGTATTCGTGCTGGCTCATTGCGCTCTGCGTTCAAATCTCGCCAAGGTGAACTTTGCCTCTGATCCTTCCGGGGTCAATAAAATATAGTACCAGTCAAGTGCTGGGGTTGTTGGCCTTGTGCCTATGTTAGCGGCAAATTGGCAGAGTCGTTAGCGCGTCGGACAGAATGCCTTGCAGTATTTGTTCTGGTTCACTGTGCTCTGAGTTCAAATCCCGCCGAGATGAACTTTACCTCTGATCCTTCCGGGGTCGATAAAATAAAGTACCAGTCAAGTGCTGGGGTTGTTGGCCTTGTGCCTATGTTAGAAATAATTATTATTATTATCATTTCGGGGTGGATGGATTAGCAGAATCGGTAAGGCGTCAGACAAAATGCGTTGCGGTATTTGTTCCGGCTCTTAACAGTCCGAGTTCAAATCCTGCTGAAGTCGACTATACTTATTATTAGTTTATTGTGTGGATTAGTAGAATCAGTAGAGCACCAAACAAAATGCTTTGCAGTATTTAGTTGCGTTGCTCTACATCCTGAGTTCAAATCCCGCCAAGGCTGACTGAACCTTTCTTCCTTTCGAGGGTAAAGAAATAGAGTAGCAGTCAAGTACTGGGGTCATTATAATCAACTTTATTCCCCCCCCCCCAATTTTCTGGCCTTGTGTCTAAGTAAGAAATTAATAATAACAATAATAATAATAATAATTCTTTCTAATATTGACACAAGGCCAGAAATTTTAGGAGTGGGGGTAAGTCGATTAAATCGACCCCAGTACTTAACTGGTACTTTGTTTATCGACCCCAGGTGGATGAAAGGCAAAGTTGGCCTCGGTGGGGTTTGAACTCAGAGCGCAGCGGGCAGGAACAAATACTGTAAGGTATTCTGTCTGACGTGCTGACGATTCAGCCAATCCACCACCCTCATAATAATAATAATAATAATAATAATAATAATAATAATAATAATAATAATAATAACAATAATAATATTTTCTGGTGACATCGTCCGCATATACTGACACGGCCGGCCTACCCACGTCTCAGTTCAAACGGGATGCCTCTCAACACCTTTAGTTTCCGTAGCAGTAGCTCGATAGTCATTGCGTACAGAAGAGATAAGAGAGGGTACCCTTGATAGATTGAGTGCCGGATTCGAAATGGCTCCCATGGCTGACCATTTAATCTGACCACCGAGTAGACATTGAGTAGACTACCGCTGTACATTGAAGCGAACCAGCCTTTGAAAACAGGACTGAAACCGACTGCTCTTAAGACAGTCGCTATGTAAGCTTTCGAATTATCCAAATTGGTCAGTGCCCTACCGGAGCCAGATTTGTTAACCACCCTCTCTTAGATGTATCAGATGGTGTGGACGTTGTTGTGAATATATCTACGCCAGATCGCACAGGACAAATGACAACCTCTTTCTAAGCGCCTTGACCAAAATTTAAAACTCTGCATTGAATTCTGCAAAAGATATGGGGCGGAAATTATGAATAATATTCTCTTTGTTCACGTTATTCTTCAGCAGCACTACCACTCTCCGGTTTAAAACGACTGGGAATTCTCCTGTCTGTTGCCTGTTGCCGAATTATTGTTATTAATAATAATGGCAATAATAATGATGATAATAATAAATAATAAATAATAATAAATAATAATAATAATAATTAATAATAATAATAATAATAATAATAATAATAATAATAATAATAATAATAATAATAATA
>JAOPJM010542173.1:0-16515 GCA_027124095.1 Muusoctopus leioderma
AACCACACAGCCATCTGCGCCTATATATATATACATATATATATATATATATATATATATATATATATGTGTGTGTGTGTGTGTGTGTGCATGCTTGTCACCGCTGAACATTTATCGATCGGCTGGTAAGTTTGTTTATGTCTCCAAATAACAAATTCCCAGCCGTTCAGTAGTAGGATTTCCATACTAAATTAGTATGGTTGGTGACAGGAGGAGCATCCAACTGTAAAATGCTGCCTGAAGAAATCTCCGTCCAACCCATGCTAGCATGGAAACACGGACGTAAAAACGATGATGATGATGATGATACATGTATGTGCACAAAGAAAAGAGCACTCAACACATATTGTGGGAGTATAATATACGTGTATTCACAGTGTGACTTAGTCCTACATCTGAGGAGATAGATGCACATCTTTGTGTCTATGAAACTTAAAGTAATGCAGGACTAAGTCACACCCTGAATACATGTATGTATATATATATATATTACACACACATAAATGTATGAATGTATATATGTATGTATGTATCTGATGGTACACATCCCTCCCCGATATACATAAATATATGTGTATATCCGACAGTATACATCCCTCACCGATGTGTGTGTGCGTGTGTGCATGCATGCGTGCGTGTGTGTGTACACATACATATATATGTACATATATGTATCGGTGAGAGACGGCAGAGTTGGTGTAGCAAACAAAAATACCTTGTGATATTGGCGCCCCATCTTAGTTTCTTTCCTTTAGGCCCAGGTGAATTTACCCTTCTCGCTTGCAAAGTCAATAAAATACATACAAAGGAAAGTACTGGGGTCAATATAATCGATTAAAAAGCCTTGAAGGGGAACCACCAGTATGGCCACAGTCCAATGACTGAAACCAGTAAAAGATTAAAAGAACCTCATTCTAGGTATTACACTTCAGCACCTGTGCCTTCCACTCCATAACCATAAACAGAATATTGGTTCAAAACACTATAGAAAATAATAGCACAGCAAATTTAAAAGAGTTAACAATAAAAATAACACCCTCATAAAAATGCCTTCTCTTATTAATCCCTTTTTAAGCAACATCAATGCTCCCATTTTAGGAACCACTCCTTTAGCTTGCTTAACCCTTTCATTGCCATATTTCTACTATTTTAACATGGCACACTTGTGTGTCACATATGGTCTGCAAGTGTGCTGTGAGTTTTTGAGGTGAGTTGGAAAATACCAGGATATTTAGAAAAGTTGAGTTTTTAATGCACATCACTGGTGCATGTGTATTCCTTTTATGGCAAAGTGCAATGTGTGCACCCATTTTTGTTTTAAAACAATTTTAATACTCATTTTTTATATAATAAAACTTTTAAAAAGCTGATGGTGGGCCTTAACACTTTTAGTGCCATGGATCGAAAAAGGTTGAAAATCACTGATCAATATGTTTCACTTCATTTTGAAAAAGAATCATGAATGTGGAGTGGTTTAGTAAAATAACTAACTTTTTTCATTACTAAGCTGGTGTTTCCAACAAAAGATTCTTCCATAAAATAATGATGGAGTGATTTTTTAAAAATATGAACATTTAAAAATGAGAGGTTTTGTATTATCGAACCAGAGGTGACCTCAGGATGGTTGGTTAGTACCAAAAGGGTTAAGTGAAACTAACAGGGCAAACTATTTAAAATCAATTAAATATAGAATGCAGTAGGGAATAAGTCTGATCTTTGGCAATATGGGAACAACTATGGAAATGTTTCAGTCTTATTAGACCTCATCAGCAAAGCATAGTCTAACCATTACTGCAAGATCTGAAAAGGACTACAGTGATATAGGAATTACAAGTGGAACTTTGACCATCGATGATTATAACACTTAAGCTTTCCAGCAGCAATTCTATGGTTTAAATTTGGTGACCAAATAACATTTATTTTAATTTCCATATTGTAATTAAGGTAGTTAGAGTATGCAACAGAATAATCAAGCTTAGACTAGTTACAGACAATGCAACGACAACTGTTATCTCTGCTTATGTACCGCAATCAGGACAGGCACATGAGCAAAGGATCATTTCTATGAGGCTCTCTTGTAGAACACCTCCTTAACAAATGACAGCAACTTCATTAGCATGGCTGGTGACTTTAATGGACATGTTGGGCAGTACCATGATGGTTACTCTGGAGTACATGATGGTTATGGATATGGTATGAGGAAAAAGGAGGGATCAAGGCTCTAGGAGTTTTGTGACATAAATGACCTAACCATATGCAATACTGACTTCAGCAAACCGACTAGCCACTTGGTCACTTACAAATTAGGTGAACACACAAGCCAGATAGACTTCATACTGACCAGGAAACAGGATAGACAGATGGCTGTAACTACATCATGTTTCCCCAGTGAAGAATGTACCACTCAACATAGACTAGTAATTAGTGGCTTTATAGTAAGAGCTAGATGGACTCAGTTGCGCAAGACAGTCTGGAGAAGGAAGGTATGGAAACTGAAAGATCCCTCTGACAAACGTAGGTTCAGAGATGTTCTAGGTGATGTGTATGATGAAAAGGAGGAGGAGATAGAGACTTATGACATAGAGGACAAGTGGGTGTTTCTACAAGACAACATGCTATGGGCCAGGGACAAGATCTGTGGTTGGAGCAAGGTACCAGCCAGACAAAAGGTGACATGGTGGTGAAATAGTAATGTAGATAGAGCCATAAAGGCTAAAAGACAGGCCTGGAAAGACTGGAAGAACAGGTGCATCAAAGAACAATATCAAGTAGCTAGAAGACAAGCAACACATCAGGTTTACATAGAACGGAGAGAAGCTGAAAGCAAGAGGTTTGCCAATGTTCTGTGATGGGAGGATCATAAGTGTGAGATGTTCCAGATTGCAAAGCTGTGTTTCAGTGTGAATCAAGACATTGTTGAGATAAAGTGTGCTTGAAATGACAGTAGCGCACTTACTACCCTCACCAATGCTGAAAAGAATGAGGTTTGGAAATGTTATTATGAAAGGTTGCTGAAAGTGGAGAATATGTGGGAGGAAGAGGGACTACCCTCAGTGGAACCAACAGAGGGACCAGCTATTGAAGTTGACAGTTATATGGTCAAAATGGCCATTTAGGATATGAAGTTGGGAAAGCTGCCGGACCATCATAGATAGTTACTGAAAAGCTGAAAATATCCAGTGAAGTAAGGCTCAAGATAGTCACTTGCATAGCCAACCAAGTAGTACAGATTGGTGTCATACCCAATGATTAGCATAGCAGTATCATCATCAATTGCTACAAGGCCAAAGAAGATGCTCTAGAAAGAAGCAACTACAGAGGTATCAAACTGATAAACCAAGATATGAAAGTAACAAAAAGAGTTTTAGCATAACTGATTAGGAAGAGAATTAGTTTAGATGAGATGCAGTTTGGACTTGTGCCAGGTTGGAGAATCACTGATGACTTCTTCCTAGTGAGACAACTGTAAAATAAATTCTTAGCTAAGAGTAAGCCACTCTACCTAGAATTTGTTGATCTGGAGAAGGCCTTTGACAGGGTACCCCACTCTTAGGTTTAGTGGTCCTTAAGAAAACTCGGTGTTGATGAATGGCTTGGGAGAGGCATGCAAGCCATATACAGTGATGCCATCAGTAAAATGTGAATTGGTAAAGAGTTCAGTGAGGAATTTTGTGTGCAGGAAGGTGTCCATCAAGGTTTGGTTCTCACCCTGTTCCTGTTTATTATGGTTATCCAAGCTATAACAGAGGAGTTTAAGATCTGTAGGAATTCCTGTAGGCTGATGACCTAGTACTTACAGCTGAATCTGTGAAAGATTTAAAGAAATTTCAGATATGGAAATAAAAGCTAGAATCGCGAGGCCTCAGAGTAAACTTAGCGAAAACTAAAGTTTTAGCAAGTAGGAGAGAAGACAGGATGCTAGTGCCATCAGAGAAATGTCTATGCTCGATATTCAGGAAAGGAGTAGGTAGGAACTACATACTTAATGTAAATTATAAGTGTAGAAGAGAAGTTGTGGGATCACAGGCAGGCTGATAGAGAAAAAAGACTATGTGTGTGGCAGATGCACAGGAGTAGTTAGCAGTGAGAGCACCTGTGAAATAAAATCCTTTCCAATGCTTGGAATGCTCCATAGAAGTAGTTTATAGTTTCTGTTACCTAGGTGATCCAATCAGTAGTGGAAAAGCATAGCAGTCAAATTAAGAACAGGTTGGAAAAAGTTCAGGAAGCTATCCCCTCTGCTGGCAACAAAGGGATTCCCTCTTTGAGTGAAGGGTATATTGCATGATGCTTATGTGCAAAGTGTGATATATGTTGCATAGCAGCAAGACATGTGTATTGAATTCAGAGGGTGTGCTAAGGTTAGAAAGAAATGAAGTGAGCATGTTCCACTGGATATGTAATGTTAGTGTGCATGGACAATGGAACACAGGTGAATTGAGAGAAAAACTAGGTATAGGAGGAATCAGATTTAGTGTGCAAGAGTAGAGATTGCACTAGTATGGACATGTAATACATATGGATGATAACAGGTGGGTAAAGAAGTACCAGGAGATCCCATTGGAAGGAAGCTGTGTAAAAGGAAGACATGGGCAAAAGTGGTGAAAGCTGATCTCAGGACGCTGAACCTCACAAAAGAGATGACAAAGGATTGCAGCAAGTGGATAGATGCAGTATTGGAGGGGACTAGTCCAACCCATGCAAGCATGGATAAGTGGAGATAAAGATGATGGTGGTAGTGGTGATAGTGGTGGTGGTGGTGATGGTGATAGTGGTGGTAGTGGTAATGATGGTGGTGGGGGTGATGATGATGATGATTCTGGTGATGATGATGATGATGATGATGATGATGATGATGATGATGATGATGATGATGATGATGATTAGAAATGTGAATTAATGTTATTATACACAGTCTAATAACAGAGAGTGTTAACCATACTTAATTTCATAAAACGGTATACAAAAGCTTTTCAGAAAAAAAACAAATGGAAAATCAAAATACCATCAATAAGTCCTTCCTTCTTCTTCTTGGAAAGTTCTTTTAAACACAATCCACTATTGTAGTTCCATATTTTAACTTTCCCATCTTGACCACCTGTTATCAATCTAGAAATAAGCAAATACATTAAGGGCTCACATATTTTCCATGCAATTAGTAGACAAAAACTCCCCCTAGAGGTGTTTAAAAAATCTAAAAACAACAAGCAAGGGAGATAAATCCAATAAGAACAATTAATTGAAATATTTGGAGAATATAGAAAATGTAGTATGGAGTAGATCTGGGTCTTTAAAGCCAACTGGTGAAAGCAACGGTCATGTTTCAGTCATCCACCCCAGACTGCATTTTTATATTTTCCAAAAATTAATTGATCTTATTGAAGTTATCTCCTCTGCTTGTTATTTTTAGATTTTAACCATTCCTAGAGGCAGTTTTTGGCTACTAATTGCATGGATAATCTCAGTTAATCAAAGTTTTTCAACTCAATATATTACATATATGAGGTCTTATCGTATTTGCATTAAGTATGCAGAACACTGTGGACACAGCATGGCTGAGTGGTTAAGAAGTTCACTTCGCAATCACAAGGTTCCGGGTTCAATCCCACTGCGTGGCATCTTGGGCAAGTGTCTTTACCATAGCATCGGGTCGACCCAAGTCTTGTGAGTGAAATTGGGTAGACGAAAACTGTTTGGAAGCCTATTGGAGGGATTGTACCAGCAATTCAAAGGTCCAGCCTTGTTACATATTGTGTCACTCTGATTCGGCTTGGGAATTACGTTAAAGGAACACGTGTCTGTGGAATACTCAGCCACATACACGTTAATTCAACGAGTCAAACATTTAGTTGATCGAACAACTGAATGCTCATCATCAAAACTGACGAAGGATCCATCATGCAGAATACTAATCTGAGGTATTTTCTTCAGCTGTATTGTTGATAGTCATAATAATTGGCATCACTACATTCCCTTAGCCATATTAAAAAAAATAAACAAAGATACATTAAACAATACTAGAGAGACACAACCTGTAGATGTTGACTGGATATACATGGTCTGTAGATGTTGACTTGATAGACAGAGTTTATAGCTGTTGATTGGATAGACAGACACAATCTGTAGATGTTGATTGAATATACTGGTATAGGCTATAGATGTTGATTGAAATTATGCTACAGATGTTGATTACATAGTCTGTAAATGTTGGCTTATCCAATCCCTTTTCACTAATCTCTGTATCTTTATTAAATGTCTTGCAACAGACACAGTCAGTAGCAAACAACTGGATAAGCACAGTATAGTTAGTCTGTAGATGTCTATTGTATAGATACAGTGTCGGACAAGATAGATAGTGTAGGATGAGATAGATACAGTGTATGACAAGATAGGTAGAGTGTATGACAAGATAGGCAGAGTGTATGACTAGATAGGTGGAGTGTAGGATGAGATAGATACAGTGTATGACAAGATAGGTAGAGTGTAGGATGAGATAGATACAGTGTATGACAAGATAGGTAGAGTGTATGACAAGATAGGCAGAGTGTAGGACGAGATAGGTAGAGTGTAGGATGAGATAGTAGAGTGTATGACTAGATAGGTAGAGTGTAGGATGAAATAGATACAGTGTATGACAAGAGAGGTAGAGTGTATGACAAGATAGGTAGAGTGTAGGATGAGATAGATACAGTGTATGACAAGAGAGGTAGAGTGTATGACAAGATAGGTAGAGTGTAGGACGAAATAGGTAGAGTGTATGACAAGATAGGTAGAGTGTAGGATGAGATAGATACAGTATATAAATATTGACTGGATACATGCAGGCTGTAAGTGTTGAATTAATAGACTTAGTTTGTTGATATTGACTGGAAACACACAGCCTGTAGATATCAGCTAAATAGATGCAATTCATAAATAGTTGTAAACAGGATCCTCACCTTCTCAAACTTTCATCAAAATTCATGCACGTGATAGATTTTTCTCCATGTGCATGGCCAAACTGAGAGATAAAACTTCCAGTAAAAACATCCCAAACTTTTACCTCCTGCAATCAAGAAATATTAAAAGAACAATTATTTAGATGGAAATTGCATGATATAAGTTGTTTCTACTACTAAAATAGTTATCACCATGCAAACATATTACATCCTTTCACACTTCAACATACCAGAAACAACCCTGAGCTGGTCCCTCAGTTGGGTATATTGGAAGTAGTCCCTCTTCCTCCCAAACATTTTCCATGTTCAGCAACCTCTCATAATCACATTTCCAAGCCTCTTTCTTCTCAGAATCAATGAGGGCAAGTGCATCACTGTCATTCTGAACACACTTTTTGCCAATGACATCTTGATTCACACTAACACGCTGCTTTGCAATCTAGAACATCTTATGCCTCTGATCCTCCCAACATAGAACATTGGTGTCAGCTTCTCTCCATGTTATGTAAACCTGACATCTAGCTTCTCTTCTTGCTACCTCATATTCTTCCTTGTTGTCCCCTTTCTTCCAGTCTTTCCATGCTTTTAGCTTTTATGGCTCTATCTACAGTACTATTCCACCACTATGTCACTTTTCGTCTGGCTAATACCTTGTTCCAACCACAGATGTCCTCTGTGGCCTGTAGCATGTTTCTTGTAGAAACACCCAGTTGTCATTTATATTATAGGTCTCTATCTCCTCCTTTGTGAAGGTGCGTGGCTTTGTGGTTAGGGGTATTGGACTCATGATCGCAAAGTTATGGGTTTGATTCCCAGACTAGGTTCACATAGTGTCACTGAGCAAGGCACCTCATTTCACATTGTTCCAGTCCACTCAGCTGAAAATGAATAGTCAGATGCTACAACCGACAGGTAGTATTCAGCAATGGAAAAACCAACGGAAACATGGTTTTCTTGGCTCAATTAGGAAGATTTGCTACGATCTTCCAGCTGATCCATTTTTATCTCTTCCTTCCTCTCATCATACATGCCATACACAACTTCTCTGAACCTATGTTTAGCAGAGAGATCTTTCAGTTTCCACACCTTTCTTCTCTAGATTGTCATCTCTGGTTCCACCTAGCTCTTACTCTGAAGTCACAAGTTACTAGTTGATATGAACGGAAAACTTTATTTTTTCTCTAGAGAAAGACTTAGTATTCACAACCATCTGTCTATCCTGTCTATCCTGTTTTCTGGTTAAGTATGAAGTCTATCTGGCTTGTCTGGCTTGCCTGATTGGTAGGTGATCAAGTGGCTGGTCAGTTTCCTGAGGTTATCAGTTAGGTCATTTGCATCACAAAACTTCGGGAGCCTTGATCCCATACAGTATCCATAGCCACCATGTACTCCGGAGTAGCCATCATGGTGTTGCCCAATATGTTCTTTAAAGTCAATATAAAGTCAACAATAGTTGCAAAAAGTTTAAGAGAACTGACATGAGAAAGCTGAAGGAGACATATGAAAGGAAGAGGTATGTGAAAGGGGAAAGGAGGGAAAGTAAAAGGAAGAAGACAAGTGAAGGGGAGGGGGGCATATGAGAGGAGAGTTCATGTGAATGGAGAGGATATATGAAAGAAAGGAACAGATAATAGAGATGACATATGAAAGACGGGACTTGTGAAAGAAAGGGAAATATGAAAGGAAAGAACTTGTGAAAGAAGGGGACATATTAAAGAGAAGACATAAACAGAGGGAGATATGTGAAAGAGGGGGAACATATGAAAAGAGAAGACATGTGAAATGGAAAACATGTAAATAAGAGGAAAGTGTGAAAGAAGGACACATGTGAAAGGGTGGGGGCATGTAAAAAGGTTATGGGAAAAGGATGGTGAAGGTTAAAGTGAGAAATATTTAATTTTGCAATAGTATTGAGTATCAACGTCTTGTGTAGGCGAAAGTAACAAAGTCTTTTGGTATGAGGAATATTTACTTACAGATCCTTCTGAAGATGTAACAATATGTCTAAAAATCTTATTGTACTTGACACTGGTAACAGGATCTGAATGGGATGTAGCGATGTCAAAAATCGATACAAGACATGGCCTGAAAGAGAGATAGTAGAAATTCATTTAATATCAACCCAATGAGCTTTGACATGTATATACACATTACACATACATTACACACTGAGATTACATTCTTATAACACCCACACTTACATAATGCATTTTGTTTTTTTTATTGGTCTGGAAGAAGAGGCTGTGCTCATAGACTTTGCAGGTCCTCAGAGACCAGTGAGATCAATGAAAGGTTAACATCAACTTTCTTGGATGGAAGGACTGAGTATAGTGGTTATTTAGGGCCTGTGGTGGTGAACACAATATGGGTGACAAGAGGAGAGACAAGTGAGCCAGGAGTGCCTAAGTGGCAACAAGACCAGCCAACTTCAAGGAGAAGAGGCTACTGTAGGGGTGGTAAAGGAGGCAGATAGAGGAGACAGCATGTCTGTGGGTCAGAGGCTGGAGAGGGTTGGTGAGCATAACATAACACTTACATCACTGTTTACCTCTAAGCTGTATAGCATGTGAGTATCTAAATCAATTATGCAACCAACAAATAGATTAAGTTAAACAGTGCACAACAAATACCATTGTGTATTACAGACACACATTCCACTAGTTCAAAATAACACATACAATGTAAACAAAGCATTTTTGACTGCAACATATATTATTTATATACATAATGTGTGTGTGTGTGTGTGTGTGTGTGTGCATGTGTGTGCATGTGTATGTGTGTGTGCATGTGTGTATGTGTGCATGTGTGTGTGTGTGTGTGTGTATAGTTGAGTATATGGACTACCACTCATGTGTTGTGAGTCCACATCAACTACAGGTATTTCATTATGGTTCTGGGAACAACACTTAACACTATATGTCTCAAACACTTTTTTAATTTTTTTTATCTCTTAGTCAGAGGAGGTAGGGCAGCAGCCATGTCTCTTTCCAGGGTGTCTGAGACTGGTGGGAGGAAGGTATCCTCAGACTGGATACCCAAATACTAACAACAGAGTGAACTCTGCTAAAGGCACCCAAGGTATCAGGTGCCGTATTAAACTGGGTGACGACTTAGCTGTCAAGAAAAGGTATCAATCATCTGCAAATGTTCTTAAGATTTTCCATTCACAGAGAAAGTAAAGGGAAGCCACTTTTGCACTATCTTTCCCAGAGAATCTTATAGATGTTACATCTAAGGATCACTAAGAGTTGACAAACCAATGAGGGAGCCTCACCTTTACATGGTCAACCTACCTGCCAAAAAAAGCAGCCAAATCTTCTTCAAATCACACCTACATTTGTTTTAAAAAGGACACATCGAATAATGTAGTTCTAGGACACATCGAATAATGTAGCTCTAGGACACATAAAATAATGTACTTCAGGTACACTGTGCCTGAATAAAAATTGGGGTGGTCAAGGCCATAGGTCCACTTGTTCAGAGCATTAACTCGGGCCAAACAATAACAACAGCTAAGATTTGTATTTAACAGATAGCATTTTATAAAAATGTGTATTAATTTGTTTACATGCATTTGTATATATGTCTATGTTCTTTTATGTGTGTGCGTGTGCATGCGTGTGCGCGCATGTGTGTGTGTGTGTGTGTGTGTGTGTGTGTGTGTGTGTGTGTGTGTGTGTATGTGTGTGTGCGTGCGTGCACGCATGCGTAAACTACTTTGAAATATCCTTTTAAAAATAATAACAAATATACTTTGATTTGATCTTCATGCTTAGAGTTGCAAGAACATTTGTTGTGAAGGCTAAAGTCTTCGAAATATTAGAATAATAGACAGTACTCAGATCCCCATGGATAAGGTGTGATTTTGGTCGAACAGTATTAATACAACTGTAATCTGTAGCATTCCACACCTAAAAAGTAAAAAGTTTTAAAAAAAATTAGGAAAATCATAAGTGAAACAAAAGAATTGTAAAACTAGGACCTAGTGGATAGAAAATATTTGTCTAAGATGATTTAAGCAAATCATTTCAATCTAGCAGAGAGACATGCTACTAAATGGTTGATATAAGAAGCTTTTTTATTACAAATCCTTTTGGCTATACAATATTCTGACATATATTCTCATCAAAACTTTACATCATCAGTATTTATAAACTGAAAATAACTGTATATATTTCCCATTTTAATGTCTCTGCACCTCTTATTGGGTTGTTGGAACACCACTGAAAGCTTCATCTTGATGTAGTGTGTTAAGGCCAATCAACCTTGTGGAACTGATTCCACTCCAGATTATTGACTATTGCCAGACTTGCATGATGTAACTGAAACTAATGGGTCAAACTGAAGATAGAAACTCCAACATCTCTGATGAACCTCTATTAATCCTATTGTTAAGTAAGTGGAAAGATTCTGGAGGTTGCATGCGCACACGCACGCACGCATGCACATGCCCACACACACACGCACACACACACACACACACACACACACACACACACAAAGGGATTTCAAATTAGCCTCTAACACGCCAACTGGCAACGAAAATAGATGCAAAGTACACAAAGTACTTATTAAAAACAACCTTTAAAAATCCAATATAAAAACATGATACATATATGGGAGGTACTCACCAAAAACAGGAAATCTTGAAATGTAGATGACATTTCAAAATGAAGGAGAATATTGTGAAGATATCTTTAAACTTAACCTTTCTTACTTAACAATGTACTCAATATACACATGAAATACATTGGAGATAGCCATGGTATTTTCAAGATCAAATGGTACAATTTTGTCAGGAGAAAGCCCTTCTTTTCCAGCTACTTTTATCTATAATTAGGAGCAATTTTGCTTACTGCTCTCAGCCATTAGATTATTGATGGCCACCATGTATATCTGCTTATATACTAATTAACTAAGTCTGATATTATAAAATTATCCAGTTTGTAAGGTTATTACCAACTTATTGATCAACTGAGCACTCCTCTTCTGTAACAAGATATTTTCCTTTTCTACTTTCTTCTTTTGAAAATATAAAATCTAGGTAAGATCGCAATTTAAATGCTGATGCTCTGAATGGTATCACCAGTTATGGTTAAGATGATTTTTTTAAGATGCTGCTGGTTAACCTTAACTTTGGCTTAATATTGGATGAGAACCATAGATCAAATTAGCTGAAGTAATAATACTTTAAAAATCATAAGACAAATAAGTAAGAAGATATAACTTCCTTACCTTAATACATTTATCAGATGATATACTGAATATCCAATTGTCTTCCTCACTATAGTATACATAGAAAATTGGAGCAGAATGTCCATGAAGTATATCAGTTGGTTTTCTGAAAACAAATTTAAAGATAAAAAATTATATATTAAAACACAGTTGTTTAAGAGTTATACATGTCAACACCACTACTTTCAATTTCACCATGCCACTCTTACCAACAACCAGTATATTCATTTTTAAGATGGTAGGGAGAAGTTTTGAAGAGATTTAGCTGCTATTTCTTGTAGGTCACTGAATTGTGTAAAGATTTCAGAGCCAAAAAAAAATTCCAGGAAATCAAAAACCTCAAAAGCCTCAGAGTTTGAAAAAATCACAAACATATACCTAAAATACTTAGGGCCCGAAGGAATCATTACACTCACCAACATCTACAATTACTCATACTAACACTGCCAAATACCCAGAACTTGGAAACTGATGAAAATTATCACAATTTTCAAGCTCTACAAAACCCAAGTGAAGCTGTATCATACAGTTCCATCAACCTCCTCTGCACACCCACAAACATTTTAGAAATATTAATCCTTGATATCATTAATCCCCACATTTCCCTTCCTAAATCACAACAAAGATTAAGATTACTAGACTTAACTACAACACTACTCACAAACCTTACACAAAAAATACATGATGGCTTCAACAACAAAAACTGGCATGATTCTAACTATCAATGAAATCAGCAAAGCTTTTGACTCCATCCCACACTAACCCCTTATAAACTAAAAACTGAATACCTCCTTAAGAAATAACACAAAATACTGGCTAGCAAACTACCTCTCGGGTTAGCAATGCTAATATAGTATACTATTTGAACACAAAATCTGTATTTACATGACCTCTCCCCACTCAAGACATACAAACATCCTCATATGCAGATGACATCACAGTTACATCTTCTCAACACTCTCTAGATACAGGTGCATAACTTCTCCAACCCTACATCAAGCACCTAGAAACTTGACTCCAAAACACCAGTATTAAAGAGGTACCTACCAAAATCCACCATCTTCAGCATTACCAGAGAACATCAAATACAACCATCACACACAACATAAATATACCACACACATAGAAGACATAAAATATTAGGAATTACATAAGAGATCTTCACAACATTCAAAGAACAGAAATATAGGGGAAATGCAAAATGGTGTAAAAGATACTTAGAGCACTCACAAGCACCACATTTGGCCAATTCATAAAAAACAAAAAAAAACATTAGTGTACAAACAATGTATCAGATCCGTTATGGATTAGGCCTATCCTGTCTGGGACCCAAATCTCTCCACAACAAATCATAACAATCTACAAAGAATGCAAAAAATCATTTGCATCATCACAGGTTGCACACAGATTCCAGCCAGAGACTCTATGCACAATGAAACAAAAATACTAAAAATGAAAGACATGCAAGAAGAACAGTGTGTTATTGAAGCAAGGCCCAACCCTCACAAACCCTGCCACTTACATGCACAATCATGCCCAAACAAAAAGACACATCTGCAACTTTCCAGAACACTATAATAACACAATCCTAAAAACACTATAGCTCTCACTCATCCCAGGCAAACATATATAGAACACATACACACAGAAATAACTGCAGCCTCAATAACATTATTAGTCCCAAAGGAGCCTCTACAAGCCAACAAAGGAGCCTTTACACAGCTGCTCAACCTGTTTGAAATAGCTACTAAATCTCATTTAAATCACATCCTATCGTCTTAAAATGAAGGGACACATTGGATAATGTAGTCCTAGATACACTAGGTTTGAAAAAAGACGGTCACAGCTGGAATACCTTTGATCATAAGTCTGCTCGTTCAAAGTTGACTTGGGGCTGAACAACAACAATAACAGCAGACATACAGAAATAGATTAGACAGTGAAGAGATAGTACAACATACCTAAACAGTTACATTATACCACCTACAATTCACTACTGCATATCAGAATGTGCAGTGTGGTGTTCAACTAGATAGAAGTGTAGCATATCCAGAGCTTTGAATCTGTGAATCAAATCTAGTCATTTGGTTGACTAACTATGTACCTGAGGTCTGCTCGATGAAGAATGACTGGGGTTACACAACAACAACAACAACAACTGACATACTGGAACAGACTTGACAAAGAGAAGAAAATTCAACACACCCAGATTGTACTCCATACAATTAATTACTGTATGTTGTAAAGTGGTTGGTGATAAGGCGGGACATGTAGTTGTAAAAACCATGCCATAAATGGAGGTATGAACGGAGATGTGAACTCCACAAGCTGCACACAGGAAACCAGTCAAGGAGAGCAGTAACTCTGAATAAAAACTGACACAGGGTAGAAGGGACTCTTTAGTCCTGTTGCAGATAACATCTGTAGTGCTGGTGGCACGATGAAATGTATCCAGTCTATGCTGCAAAGTTGTTGTTGATAAGAAGGGCACCCAGTCGTTAAACCCCACCACCACCAAGTAAAAAGACATACACCTCAATACAGATTGGCTGTTTTCTCTGTTGCTGTGTGTGCCAGATGATAAATGAGTTCGACAAGTTGTGAGACACTGTGAGACCAATCCAACCCATGCCAACATAGAAACATAATGATTATGATGATGATAATGATGTTGGAATATGAAGTGTGGTCCTCAGCTAGATGGATGTATGGCATGTGTGAAACATAGATCTGGGGATTGTACCTAGTTGTTCGGCCAACAACTCACATACCATATATCTGCTCAATCAGGGTTGATCTGGTGCTACACAACAACATCAACACTAGTTGCCACTACTACCACTTCCCTTAACACCACCATCACTACCACCTTTTTCTTCTTTGCTTAAGTTTTAGGCTATTAATTGGTAATAGGTTATCTCTTATGAGATAGATAATGTCTACATACCCAGGTACATAAGGGTTCCAAATTCTGATTAGACGATCCATCCCTAGAATGTAATAATGGAAAGTACATCAAGAACCAGAATAACATTTTAATAAATTATGTTAAAATGCTAGTATCTATTTATTATTTTTTAAATATAGCATAATAATAATTTCTTATATTATACAATCTACACATTTACAGTCAGCACTCATCATCCATTTACATCACATGGCAATACCAGACCATTTGTTTCTGACCATGTTAGAGTAGAGCTGCCTATTAGAGTGGAGCTGGCTTGAGCTGGTATCAAGCTAACAAGTGTAGAGTAGAACTGACCAGTCTAGCAGCAAGAGTTACTCTACTGAACTAATGATATTAGAATTTATCTTGTTCTAGAAAGTTATCTACATTAAAATACATATTTTACAGATTTCAAGAAGAGTTTATCATAATATTTCCACATGATATAATTGTAAATAAAAACAATTGGGAAATATAACTGATACATCAAACCTATTGATTTACAGTGGGGGATGGAGACTGGAAGGTGAACAACCTTCATCTGAACCACTACTACCACTGTTGTATCAACATAATCACAAGCTCTACTTATGCCATTGCTGCCATCATCAAGTATCACCAGTTCTCTCTTTTTGGAATCTCATCAGGAGTGAATTAGAGAGCCTCTACATGGTCGTTTGACCTTCCAGAAATATGAGCAAAATCTCCCTCAAATCACACCCTATTGTCTTCAAAAAAATGTGGGACACATTGGATAATGTAGACTGTTTAAATAAAAATTGAGATGGTCATAGCTGGAACTCATTTGATCATATGGCTACTCAATCATTGCTGACATGGGCTAAAAAACAATAGTTCTCCCAACTAGCTTTTCCTATTCTGCATCACAACATCTTTGAACAACCAAATTCACATTTGAATTATCTCTATCACAATTACGTGTACTAGTTATTCATGAAATTTATAAAAGAAGCACAGGTTATATATATATATATATATACACGTATATATATGATGATGATGATGTGTGTATCCAAATCTCCTTCAACCATCTAAAATGAGGGAAGAGTACATTAGATAAAGTAGTCCTACATAGCCTTATCATGACAGGATAATCAAGTCTAGAATACCTTTGACCGTACGTCTGCATATATATATATGTATGTATATATATGTACATATGTATATCATGATCATCATCATCATCATCGTTTTTACGTCTGTGTTTCCATACTAGCATGGGATTGATGGAGAATTCATGAGGCAGTATTTTACGGTCGGATGCCCTTCCTTTCACCAACCATACTGATTAAGAATGGGAATCCTACCACCAAACTACTGAACAGCCGGACATTTTGTTATTTGTATATGTAAACAAACTCACCGGCCGAT
>JAOPJM010542266.1:0-16510 GCA_027124095.1 Muusoctopus leioderma
AGCCTCTCATTGTTTACGTTTAGTTTATACGCTATTCTGTTACCACGCTTGTCTCTTTCACACTAGTGACGTCACGTTACTTCCGTTTACAAAATGGGTTACGTTCGAGGCTTAGGCTCACTCGAAACTGCATGATAACCCACATTTTTATATCTCTCCGTGCGTGTAAACACATCTCTATATTTCTCCGTGTAAACACATTTTTTTATTTCTCCTTGAGCAGAAAAATATTTTTCTAACCACAGACATATAAAAATGCGTTAACATTTGTTTACAGTTCGCAGCGAGGCTTATAATTTTTAAAAAAGATTGTAGTTATACCTACTGTACATTAAACATTTTCAGATTGTCCAACATACGCTGTATTGTGCAGAATTAATTAATTAATTAAATGTTTCTATTCACTATACGAAGCCGTTAACGAACTACCGAAATATAGGCCACTTCAACAACAGACATCTTATAGGGATTTCAGGATGGTGTAACACAGGGATTTCATGATGGTGTAACTAAGGGATTTCATGATGGTGTAACACAGGGATTTCAGGATGGTGTAACTAACGGATTTCAGGATGATGTAACAGAGGAACTCACTGCTTCCCGAAAGGTGTAAAAGAGGGATTTAATGATGGTGTAACAGGAAAACTCACTGATTGTGTAATCAGGTTGTATAGAAAGTTCTGTCCGATCTTCAGTAGTTATTTAAAAGTACAAACATGATATTTAATAGTGCAAATTTCATCATCTATATAATCTCTATTTGAACATGTTTGGCTGCTTCGCTTGCATTAGAAGCTCGATGAAACTCGTAAAGCATAATGTGACGAATATGTTCTTTTGATGGGTTCTTCATATAGAAAACTAATATACTAAAATATGGTTGTTGCTCTGCAGGAACTCTTCATGAAATGATTATGCATCAATGAATGCCACCAATATTTATAGTTTTTACAAATAACAGGTTTCATCAACAGGTTAAAACTCGTAATTGGACAGAACTTTCAATACAACATGATACATTTCATCAAACTCACCCATTATTTATTATTAAAGAAACAATACAGAGTGGGTTATGAATAAATAAATACAGGGTGTCTCAAAGGTCACTATCTATTTCGGTGACATTAGATGTTTGTTTTTTTTAATGCTATACTGGTATAAGGATATGTACTTTAGATGCCAAATTTGTGTATTTAAAAAAAAGTTAGTTGGTTTATTTCGAATTTTATGTAATTTATAAATTTTCCATTTCAGACCCATATCACTAATGATGAACATGGAAGAACGACTGTTTGTGGTGGTAGCATGCAAGATAAAAGGCATGAGATGCCAGAAAATTTGAGACAATTTTTGAGAGGAAGTTTCATTAAGAAAGATCCAACAGAGAAGGCTATTCATGAATTAGTAATGAAATTTCATTCAGAGAACCGGATCTGTGCATGTTGACAGCAGAACCGGATCTGTGCATGTTGACAGCAGAATTGGATGCCCAAGCAAACCATGAGCAGCACGTTCACCCAGTTTAACACCATTAGATTTTTTTACCTGGAGTTTCATTAAGTCTAAGGTGTACACTGGTAGAAAAATTAGTGATGTAGCCAAACTTTGAAATCGTATTATCAATGCAGTTCAGAAAATAACACCTCAAATGCTGGAAAGAGTGTTCCGGGGAAACAATTTATCGCTTTGAGCTCTGTAGAGACACTGATGGTCGCCATGTGGAGACCAATAAATAAATAGAACTAATTCTTTGTTGCTGTCCATCACTTGCTCTCTCCAACCATGACACATCTAGAATACATCTATACTGCTGCTACTCATACTGTTTTCTATACAACCTTCTACCAACACCCAACATGTAGCTATCACCGTCTTTCTCCCATTAATCTCTCTCCTGCCACTATATCACTGCTTCTCCATCACACCTATACCCTCTTGATCATCACTCCCCTTTTATTCATACTCTTGGTCACATTCACCTTGAAAGAATGGAGATTATATAGAGTATAGAGGACTCTTTAGTCTTGAAGGGGACAAGGCAATATCTCTAGTGTTGGTGCCATGATAAAAATACACCTAGTACTCTCTGTAAAGTGGTTGGCAATCAAACAGAGATACTGTAGGGTAGAGAGAACCCTTTAGTCATGTCATGGACATGACAACATTTCTTGTGTTAGTGCCACGATGAAATACACCGAGTACAGTCTATGAAGTGGTTGGCATTATGAAGGGCATCCAGCTTTGTTGTTCCACATGGCGGAATGGACAGCCTAGCAGTGCTAGCTGGTCTGCTGCTGTTCCACATAGTGAGATTACAATCTAGCAGTGTCAGGTTACTTGTGTAGCTATTCTTGATGCTGTGTCAGCAATGGTGGACAGTGTCAGTGGTTGGTACAAGGGCAGTAATCACACTATAAGCAAGCAGAAGTTATCTTCCCTGCATTTGCATATTGTCCTGAAGAGAGTTAGAAGAAATGTAATCTGCTTCAATCTTCCATTTAATCTAGATGTCTCTACAAATATAGCTAGAAGCTTGCAATCCCTAATTAGACAGCATTTCCCAAACACCCATAAGTACCACAAACTTTTTAATGCCCATAATGTTATTGTTAGCTACTCCTGCCTAGATAACATCACATGCTACAGCAGAAAAAATGCTCTTCTACACAGACCTCATCCCATGCACAACCTGAAATTACTGAAATCTTACTAACTGTCCACTGGCAAAATCCTGCCTCTCAAAGGCTGTGATCTACAGAGCCACGCTATGGTATCCCGGGAAACTATACAGGCCTAACAGCCAATGATTTCAAGAGAAGATTTACATAGCACACAAACTCCTGCAGAGACAGGGACAACTCCACCTCCCTGTCCACTTCCTCTGGAGACTCTAGGACCAAGGAAATGACTTCCCCAACATCACATAGAGCATGTTTGACAGGGCCCCTCCTTACTCACTTGGAGCTCATAAATGCCAGCTCTGCCTCCGTGAGAATCTGCATATATTACAACGGTATGCAGTGTCCATCAACATCCTATCATTTTGTTGCCATCAAAGAAATGACCTGTTAATTAACTTCAAACCATTGGCTGTTAATACCTCAAAAAGATGAACTCTATCTGGCACACATGCAAATGCAGGGGAGACAATCCCTGCTTGCTCATAGTGAGATTACGCCCCTTGTACCAATCACCAGTACTAACACTCGGCAGCAAGAACAGCCACACAAGTAACCTGACACTACTAGACTGTTAAGCTCACCATGTGGAACAGCAGCAGCATACATACATCCCCATCTGCTGTCACTGACCTATAAACTTCTACACGTGATGGAGAGGGAGTGAGACTGAGGGAGAAAGGGGATTGTGGATATCAGAATGCTCTATCCAGAGAAGACTGCTGTGTTGATTAAAATAACTTATTTATATTGACTTCTCAGGATAAAAATTCCAAATAGAAATGTTCTTTAAACCAGACAATAACCCTTCTTAAACAAACAGACCTTATGTTGCAGTTGTATCTCACATAATATGTATTTTCTGCTCTAACGAACCATTTTAGAGTATTACATTGAACAAAAAGAAAAGAATCGGCATAACAAATCTCCAGATTGTTGATATGTTTTCAATCTGTGACAAATGTTACTATGATATTGCCAAATAGGTGTACATTGTTTGCAACTACATCAAATAGCATAGACATAGTTGGAGCTGGAAAGATAAAGTCAGTGACATCATGAAGAGCTACCATAAAGTAGTCATGCAACAGTTGAAAATTGAGGATATACTATATAGCAGATACAGGATGTACTGTATGGTATGTTGTTGAGTCCTGATGGAGCAGCCTGTGACCATTCCATTTGGGGGGGGGGGGGGTATAATAAATGGATATAAAAGACGATCTCAATTAATATAAACTTTCAGAATTCTCTCGGTTAACCCTTTTGATACCAAATAGAATTAAAATTGAGACACTATTCTAATATGTTTAAAAGGTTCATTACAATGGAGTCAGTACTTACAAGTTATGTCGCCATTACAATGGAGTCAGTACTTACAAGTTATGTCGCCATTACAATGGAGTCAGTACTTACAAGTTATGTCGCTCAGCTGTGAAAAATTAAACTAAACTAATTCATATTAATTTGAAAATAGTTTTTTTTTTATTAGTTGGAATTATTTAGTAATAAAAAAAACAAAAAAAAAAAATACGTCAATTAAATATCAAGTACATTAAAAGGAATCTTTTCAAGTTTTTATACTCAGGCAGTTATTCGTTTTTTTTTTGAGTTGTGTTAAACTGTTGATGATGTAATGTCTAACTCCACTCTTACAGGATGTTTACCTATATAACCACCTTCTCCATTTACTAGACTTGGCTTTCTTTAGATCCAGGTTCTTTTGTTCATGTTTCACTTGCCTGGCTATCATCTAGTAATTCACAATATTTTTTCTTCTCAAATTTATTACAAAATTTTTTTCTTGTTTTAAGATAGAATGATTAATGAAAGAAACTGGATGCAAAAAAAAATAAAATGGACCAAGGATGATAAATGGATGTACACTCACTGAGAGTAAATACCAACATTTGTTAACATTAATATGGGAATTGATTTTAATGGCAGTAATTATTTTATATTCTTAATGGATAATTTTCTACTACTCCACCAAAAGAGAACAAAGCACATTATGGCCCACTATTTAAATGAAACTCCTGATTGAATTAATAAAGAACTGTTGCATAACAGTTTAACAAAGAGAACAAAGCACATTATGGCCCACTATTTAAATGAAACTCCTGATTGAATTAATAAAGAACTGTTGCATAACTTATGTCTTAACGATTGCATTGAAGAGCAGGCTTAAATCCCATTAATATATGCCTACAAAATCAACCAAATGGTACATAAAAATTTGATATAGAATAGAATGTTGTGACCGCAATGCTAACATCAGAAAAAGTAGAAAAGTGTTCAAGATGATGGACAATAATGTGGTCTGTAACTTTTCTTAACCATATCATAATTAATCTACATTTCTTTGTTTTAATCATTTGTTCAACATGGTCACATCTTCTGAACATTTACGATCTGTTAATACTTAGGTTCATAGTATGGTCAGGGCTTAAAGTAAGATTTTCACAACTATAGATAGAGAAAATACTTGCTACCACATTCAGAGGCAAACAGCAAATAAAATGCTTGTTGACCTGTGCACAACCCCATGTATGGATAATAGTGGTAAGCTCAATGTAAACAAAAACTATAATGCATAAATGAAATGGATGGATCAACTTCTCACTATTGACAGAGCTGGAATAAAGGTGGAGATATATTGGTTTCTTTTTGACTTACGCACAATTTCCACATATATATTAGAAGGGAGATGTAGAGATATTGTGATACTTGTGCTTTTTCCCAATGCATTAGTGGCCTAAATGAAGAGAATTTGAATCAACCAAGAATTAAAACAAGGTCCCAATCTTGACTCACTTCAAGTTTGTTTTGTTGTTTAGCTCTGATCGAGCAAACCTATGATCAAAAGCATTCCAGCCATGACCATCCCATATTTTTAGGGGGTATCTGCAATTACATTATCTAATGTGTCCTTACCTTTTTTTAAGATTATAGGGGGAGATTTGGCTATTATTTCTAGCAGGTTGAGTGACTGTGTAGAGGCTCCCTCATTAGCTCACCTTAAGCTTATCTTTTACTTTATGGTGCTTGCTGCAGTGGCAGAGTTATATTGTATCGTATATGATTAACTTGGGTCTAGTTAATGTTTATATTGTGTTCTTAAATGAAAACCAAAAGTATTACAACTGTCAGCATTTTCAGATTGTTGGTTTATTAGGAAGTCTTGGATCCAAAGCAAAAGATATTTAAAAAAAAAAAAAATTCAAAGGACTTCTAAATTTTTATACTAACGTCTGAAAAGGAAGTAACATTACATATTTGTTGTCAGTATTTATCACTAAATGATAAATACTAGATATCTATAGATTGAATATAATCTGATGACAGAGCACGGAACCAAGAGTACATACAAAGTGATGGCACACAACTAAGTTGAAATTCTAATACATCTGGCTTACGGTCTCTTTAGAGGATTCAACAGGCCCAAAATTATTTTATAGCAAGATTAAACATATATAACCATTTAACTCATTTGCTCTTCAGTATATTGTTGTTTAGCCCCAGGTGAACCCAATTCACGCAGTCCAATGATCAAAGGTGTTCCAGTTGTGACGGCCTATTTTTTTTATTTCAACGTAATGTAACTAGGACTATATTATCGAATAAGTTCTTACTTTTTTAAGACAGCGTAATTTGAGGGAGATTTGGCTGCTATTTATAGCAGGCCGAGCAACCACATAAAGGCTCGCTCATCAATATATTATATAATTCACGTAAGGAATGTTCTCTAAAAGAAAGCAAAAGCTCCATGTTGAGCTCAATAAAACCCTTCTTGTGTAGCACATTGATAATATCAGCTCCCACCTGTTAGAACTGGGAATGTATAACATTATTCTGACATTTCTACATTATCATTACAATGCAAATGGAAAATACAATAACCTCTAATGAACAGCTACCACCTGATGCTGATGCAAGCTGGGCAAAGTGGAACTGTCTTAACCCTTTTGTTACCATATTTCTAATGAAACACTGACTATGATTTTCAATTAATTTTGAAAATAATCAAAAATTTGGAGGGATTTAGTAAAATAACTAACTTTCTTGCTGTGAAGTTGGTGTTTGGAACATAATTTAACAAAAAGTTCTTACATAAAATTATAATGGAAGGTTTAAATTGAAATATGAACACTTTAAAACAATGTTTTTTTTTATCATAGAACCAGGGGCAGTTTCAGGCAGGCTGGTATCAAAATGGTTGACTGAAAACTGGAGTTGGCAGAGCCATGGTAACACACTACAAATGGGGATATAGCTCCTCCTCTAATGCTATGCGTGACTGTGACACAAGAACACAAATTATGGAACACCTGTTGAGATGTCCTCTAATGTAAGAACCATGCACTTCAGCTAACCTTGCAACATACAATGAAGATGCAGAGAAATATGTTCAGCTTTGGCTGAAGAAAATTTAAGCTGATTGTGAAGTGGACTCCATAAGAAAAACTACACCCTTTTTGTAGGAGATGCATGGTTTATGTCATATTGGACATTATTGCAGTTTCCCTTTGAATTGTGATCTTTACTTATGTGTAGAATTTACCTGTTCTATTGTTGTTGTTGTTGTCGTCAGGAATGTCACTTTATATTCTGATATTACTCATTTGCTATAGTTTGAATTTAATTTAGCATTTCAGAAACAGAAAGTTATTTTGTTCTTATTTCATGCAAAAATCTTGACAGTTGCAATTGTACACATAGAAGAGATGCTATTTGTTGTTCAAACCTGATCGTGTGGACCTATGATGAAAGGCATTCCAGCTGCAATCACAGCGTCTTTTTTTCAGACATATATTACTCAATGTGTTCTTCCTGTTTTTAAGATGTTAAGGTGTGATTTGAGGGAGATTTGGCTGCAATTTCTAGCAGGTCGGGCAACCACGTAGAAGCTCTCTCGTTGGCTTGGGAAAAGCTTTTTTTGTTGCTGTTGATATTTTCAATATATTTTACAAAGCATAAATTTATCTGCATCGTTAATCACATTTATATAAATTTGAATGTAATCTTACCTTTATTTGTGACTTCTTGCAACCAATATTGCATGAGTGCTACATGCATGATTAAATTAAGATTTTAGTCAGAAATATGTTTTTGCTATATGTAATGACCACCATTCCTTGACTGTAAAACTGATCAAAATTGTTATAAAAATAAAAGTACTACCATTTGTAAAACAACTATTGCTTTCACTCCACAAACCTCAATCCATTGTCAATTTTTCTATAAGTACCAATGTTCTCAAATCAACCCCCAACTGTTTTAGTCTTACGTCTTCCTTGGTCTGCTTTTACTATGGGAACTTTTTTGTCACTATACATTGTTTTTCAGATAACATCCTCTATTTACATCATATGCTCAAACCAGTGCAAACACCTCTCCAGCACAGATCTGTTGATACTTCTGATAATCAATCTCTTTCTCAGTTCACTTGCACCCAGTCTTTTTTTCTTTGCAGGTTATCATTGCACATCCATTGGATTATGCTCATAATCATTTTCTCAAGTTGTTTTAAATTATTTGCATGCAAAGCCTGTACCTAGCTTCTATACATCAACTCATCCCTTATACACGTGTCATAACAGCTTGATATTTGCTAAAAAAGGATCCTTTTATTTCCAACAGAGATAGAAGTTCATGACATTTCTTCCACCATTCTCTAACTCTAGCAATTATGCTATCACAAGTGCCATCTCCTGCACTAATCATTCAAGCAAACAATCTGAGTACTTCAAGACTCTGATTTGAGGCTCTCAAGTTGCCGGCAACAGGCTGATGATTCAACTAAGAAGTTTGGTGCTGCAGAGTCACTGGTTCAAATAGCAGAAATCACACAGCTCCGTTATCAAGACACTGTGATAAAAGAAAGCAATTGCTATTGACTGTGATTTCAATCAATGTTGTGTTTCAAGCAATCATGCAGAACAACAACAATGTTGACAGACTGATACCACATTTCCCCAATCCTGGTTCATTGCATACCCAGAACTGTTGTAAATGCTTCTGTAATTGATTACAACAAACTCAACATACCATTGGTGTTCTAACAGGTGGCTGCAGTTTTAAACCAAACTATGCTTCACACTGAACCATAGAATATACAAACTTTTGAAAAAGCCAGAAAAACTAAAGTAACTAATTCATGAACTTGAACCCATTATAGACATTGCAGGTGTTACAGAAATTAGATGGAAGTGAGAAGGACAATTCAACATCAACAGTACCACAGCAGTTTATTCTGGATGTGTAGAAAGCAATACAATGTTGCTGTTATCCTAAACAAAGAGGCTATGAACAATTTAATGAATTACAATGTAGTATCTGAATGAATCCAGATTGTCAATCTCGATACCAAATAATAAAACAAAAATTATTTTGATTTATGCCCCAACATTAACATATACCAATGATGAACAATTGCAAAACATTAAGAACACTGTGAAGCAATGTAAGGTGAAAATTTTAATGAGTGACATCAAGGTGAAGGTTGATCAAGGTTATGACAATTAGAACAGTTTAGACAATATGGGCTGAGAGCAAGAAATGAAACAGGTAAAAGATCGGCTGAATTGTGTAGTGTCAGTAATCTTGTTATTACCATTACTCTTGTAATCACACCAGGACAATGTTAGATGGAGTCATCCAGAATCAGATTTACATTGCAACATCAAAATTCTAGTGCTGTTAATGCCAAGTTGAATTGGAGCTAACTGTTATACAGATCACTTACTAATGAAAGCAAAGGTTAGAGAAATGTCTTTAGATTTCTGACATTATCTTCAATAGAGTTACTGCATACAATAGTTTGATTCATCACTTGTTGAAAACATGCCACAGCATTCATAAGGCTAAATTGAAGTCTTGTATACTGATACAATTGCCCCAGGGCTTGAAATGTAGTGTAAGGATAGTCTTTAATTGCCAGTGGTAGTTGATAACAAGCATGTTTCACAACGACCTTGCTAAAATAAAAATGTTGAGATACAGCATGTATTAACTCATCAATGACAGGCACTGAAAAAGCATTAAGAAGAGTATAAGTGTTGATAATGAGAGAGGAATTAATGACAAGGTGTTGCTTATGATTTTCGATTTTGTTACTACAACCTGAGCTCTCCACAGTGAGTTACTCAGTTCTATGATGCCTTCTTTGATTAGGTTGTTTACTTTGTCTTATGAATTTGCAATCATCCACAGAATACCTTTGAGTAGGTGATGCAATACGTTTTGTATTGGATTTAAATTAGTGAAGAGTGTAACAGGTGAAATCTCCAGGTAAGCAAAATTTAACAACACTAGAGAGGCTTCAGGGTCATTAAAATTAAATGCCACTAAAGAATGTTGAGATATGAAACTCTGTCTAAGTATAACATCTGAGCAGAGACTGTGTATAACCAACCAACAGTGACTACTTTTTGTACAACCTCTCACCATATCGAAAGCCAGCTTCGCATATTCCCATAATTCAGGAACTAAGCAGTGTTGATGCCATCATGACGTTGCCTCTCAATGGTTTAATGAGTACACCATTCCGTTAAGCAATATCTGCTTGGATAAAATTGTTAGTGCTTCCACTGTCAAGTAAAGCTTGCATTAATTGATTGTTAATCACAATATTAATGAGTGCACACAACAAAGGATGTTCCAATAAAGCTGAAGAAATGAATGTGTTGGAGATTGGTTCATTACCTGGTTTATAATGGTGTTCTATTGATGAACTTCGTTGTTCAAAGAGAACTATCAAACCACCTGAAAAACTTAATTTGTGACTTTATTATTATGTTAAATTGTATTAACATAAAATCTAATTTCAAATTAGAGTTATACAATTGCTGTTAACTTTTGCTTATTTTACAATCTCATAGTTCATTGTTTTTTTCTTAAAGGAAAGTGAATGTTGTGATTTTACGTTCCTTTAACCACTTAACGAATTTTCCCGAATTATCTCGGCCTCCACATATTCAATTTTTACTAGTTTTTAAAAATAAATAAGATGCTTAAGTGGTTAATACTTGATGTATCACGTAATGGGTGAGCTCTCTCCTTTACTTAAGCTGGATGTTGAGTTGTAGCATCATTCGTTGAATAAAGTCTTTGGTATATACATCACTTATCATTACGTCTTATGACAGATGCATCATCAAAATCAACAAGCTTGCTCCTCAGATATGACATTAAATATTTTATGGAAAATAATACTATCAGGGATCAAAAACAACATTGCATGAAGAATTGCTTTCAAACCCTATTCAATGAACTGAACTTGTGAGCAGTGATTCGTGATGCTTTCAAAGAAGCTTTTGAGCAGACAGCTGGGTTAGCAAAGAAAAAAAAGCTTTAAAAAAATCATGAATCAGTGAAGAGCTAAAAAGCTTCAATAAACAACAGCGTAAAGAATCACTGTGAACTAAATGACTAAACTTAATGATAAACATGCATGGCTAGAAATACAATCCCAATGGATTGACGAATTCCTTTGTGCTAGCAAAGCAAAAGTGTGTAAACATTCGAAATATTTCCAGATTTCTACCCTCCTTCTAAACAAAACACATATATACCCATAAGCAAGAAACATAGAAACAGTCGAGAGACTCTTCAGTAAACCAATTGCTAAATTAGGGACCCTACTAACAAGCAGGGTCCCTAATTGAGATGGAACTTCTTCCTTTAATCTCTGAAGTAAATCAAACATGGATAACTGCTGAACTGATTCTGTTCAGTAGGAAAATAGCTTACAAGTACTATATAAACCAGTCATGGGCAACCTGCAGCCCGTAGGCTACATTTGGCCATTTTGACTTTCTGTATAGTACACTTAATTTCATGATTATACCAGCATAATAGCTTTTTATTAAAATTTTCCGGGATCATACCCTAAAATAGTCAGACTAAACCACATACAATGGTTAAATACAATGTTTGTTAAATTTTTCTTTTAGTGGTGTGGCCTGGCTCATGATGAGCAATATTTCATGTGGCCCACTGGTCGAAAAAGGTTGCCCATACCTGATATAAACAGTATTATAAAACCTGAATGGACACTGAACTGAGGTTTGCAAATCTGAGAAGATTTTAGTTCATGGGTTTCTAATTCTGCTCACCAGAATACCAAAAATTTATTTCAAGATTCGTTAAAAGCAAACTAGATTTGATCTGGTATAGGTACCCCAGATATGTTATAAAATGTCTTCTTGAGAAGGTAGCTGAAACAAGTCTGAAGCCTTCTTCACCTTCTTAAACTACAGAAAAGCATCCAATATTGTTAGTCACACACAGTTGTTTGATATCATAAGTAAAATAGGCTTTCTAATACTTATCTCATTGTTTCAATCACTGTATTTGTATCAGAAAGGTGCGATGAGAAGATATGGTATTCACACCACTGCTGAATCTCCAATATCAAAAGGACTTAGACAAGGATATTATAATATAATCTTCTCTTTTCAATGTCTATGCTGCAAACTTCAACATGACACTGATATTATGTCGTCTAGACTTTCAGATAATGGACCTAAAGGACAACAATATTTATTAAGCAAATGATATTGCCCTAATCAGTCAGAATGTTGAGAAAAGATTTTGTAGACAAGTGAACATCATTTGAGATAAGCAGCTACTAATGCTAAGAAAATAAAGCCTAAGCCCGCTGGACCTCAAACTGCCCCAGGAGAAAACTAATCAAGTAACAAAGGAGAACATTCCTAGAGTTACTCAATTTAAATAATTAGATTCCAATTTCTGCTTATATTGATATAACAGGAAAAAAATGTATGAAGGAAAACAAATCTATGTAGCAATGCAAAACCACTTCCAAAAGGCTGAAGATGAAGACTGTGAAATAACTTGTATGGATAGAGTTCTCTGACATAGGGGTAGAAACCTGGAGGCTTAATGCATGAGAGGGATACAAAATGTAATCAGCTCATTTGTGCATGTGGAGAAGGATGTCAAGTGTCTGCTGGTAGGAAAGGAGCACAGATGGTAGCATACTGGAAGAACTTGAGTCAACTCATTATGGGCACATGTGCTGCCTTTTTGAGTGTCAACTTACAAAGACTATTGGCCTTTGGAAAACAGCAATGAAACATTGAAAGGGAAGAGCCTATACTCAGTATGTGGACAACATAACTTGATAGATGTAGCTAAATAATGATAAGTACTGCTAAACAAGTCAGGAGTGCAACAGGTGGCATACTGTTGTTCTGTTGGTAGAAACGGTGGAAAAACAATAATCAGTTAGTTGGTATGCAGGGATGGTTTATTTTAGTTTATCTCAATTATGCTTTCCTGGTTGTTTTCTCCAGTAACCTACTGGTTTAGTTTTACTTGAAGAGAGTGAGTTTTTAGACCAGTAGTAATGAAAATGTGAAGAAATGCAGAAGTTAAGATCATATGATCACAATGGTATCATGATGAAAATAATTCATACAAGTCCAAATATTTAAATGTTGTTACATCACCAGAAATAACTTATTTTCATTTGCTTACAGAAGTCAAAACATCTGAACTTTGTAATACGGATATTCTGGTTTGTGGTAGTATAGCTTTTAGCTTGTCATTTAATTGCCTTATGCTTATGTTCTCTGTTGATTTGTCTTTTGACAAGTTATTCTGGTTGGAAAAACTTTGGTCATCTAATGGAAGAAAAGGAATAAATTCCATGTTATCTTGAGAAACTTTATCATATGCACTCATTTCAGTGTCAGTCAAAGTTTGAGACTCGGAGATCTTATTTTGGACAACACCCCATTCCAGAAACTTCAGATTCTTGAGTTGTGTCACCAAAGCAAATGTAATGCTGTTTATCACGGCAGGCTGGCAAATAAAAAAAATGTAATAAATGAAATAGAAGTATATATGTATATACATATATATATATATATATATATACACACACACAGATATATATATATATATATATATATACACATACATACATACACACACAGATATATATATATATATATACACACACACATACATACATATATATATATATATATACACAGATACATATATACATTATCTATATACACACACACATACATACATACATACATACATACATACATACATACATACATACATACATACATACATACATACATATATATATATTTGAAAGGGATTCTTTCAAAAATTAGAAATTATTAATTATATGAAAAATCTTTAAAAAACAGATTAACACTGACCTGATGGAAGAGGGTTTTCTTTGTGTAAGCGCTTTCGCTGTAGTCATCTTTTCAAACACACATGGTACCCCGTAAAGTAATAATTGTGTTGGGTAGTGGTTGTCACTATTTCCGGTTTAGTTTCGGATTAAATATCTCAATTAAATATTCTTCCTTGCCTTTCGTAATTGTTCATTTTCTTCCTCTATTTAAAAAAAGGGAATATTTTGAATTTCCCATTCCCACAAATGTCTAAATGTTCACTACATGAAACATTCCTAACAGATGGATTCCTGATCTGTTGTTTATGAACCCTGACTCGATCCATTAATTTTGTCCCTGTTTGGCCGATATAATTCTCAATCCATTGTGGACATGTAGTGCAGTAGATAACATTTTTTGTTTTGCAATTCACAATTGCATTAACCTGAAATTCTTTCCCATTTTTGAACTTTTTGATTTTGCCCTGTTCAATCAAATCACATGTCCCGCAACGAGGGTCTTCACATTTTGTTACCTGAAGTGTTTCTTCTTCCGATGTGATTTTCGCCACTGTTAAGAGTCTTTTAAGATTTGGTGGTTGTCTCCGACTGTTAATATTTTGTGACTCTTTAATGGTTTTACTTAGATTTGAAGACTGGTGTGAAATCGTTTGGCCGAATGTAAAATGTTGTGGTTTCTTGGATTGTGGGTGACTACAAATGGATTATTTCTGTTTGTGTCTTCCTCCTCATTGTGAGAGTTTGTTCGTAAGTCAGGGATTGGAATATGGCATTATTTATTAAGTTTTTCGGATATTTTTGTCTCCGGCGGAATATTTTTAGTTCTTCTAGTCGTCTCTCTCGTCCAGTTGAGTTTGTAACTATTGCACATATACGTCTTGCCATATTAAATTGGATAATTCTTTTAGTATGGGGTGGATGGCAAGATCTAAAGTCTAAGTACTGGTGTGTGTCCGTATCTTTGCAGTAGAGATCAGTAGTAATAGTCCCATTTTCTTTAATTATCAAAATCTGTGGCTACAGCAGTATGAAGCCAATTACGGAAAAGAACTAGTTCTAAAATACCAAAAAAACTCTCTAAAAAATACACAACGTGACAACAACGGAAGGAACAACAACAGAAGGAACCATAACTCCTTCCGTAATAATTTACAATCCAGATAAAAAACAGTAGTCAAAAGGCGACAACCCATATCCCATCATATGTAGACGTAACCAAAAATGGACAGACATTCAATAATACATACCCAGACAAACTCAACTACCACAAAACGTTTACCAACAATAACAATAGAAGAACAGGTCAAAATAGACCGACAAACCAAATAAAATGGTATAAACCTACTAAAAATAACCGAAGAAACCAAGGAAGATGGTATAACAATAACACTAGACATATCAACAACTGGGAACTCCCTCTCGAACAAAGGAGAATAAAGAAACAGGTTACAAATGACTCACAAAACAAACATTATTTTTTAGGGAGCAGGAGTTCCAAACAAAACCGAAAGAAAACACTAATGATACAAAGATTCAAGAAAATACTGAACCAACTGATCCAAAAGTAATAAATTTATCACAACGAAATCTTATAAAAAATGAAATAAAACTTTTAGAATATGGACCTAAATTTACACCAACCCCAAAACCAAACACAACAGACCTTATTAAAGATTCTGAGGAATTTTGTAGAAAACTTCGTCTAAGGGAATTTTTCCAAAAAGAAGGATTACGAAGATCCATCACTTGTGAAAAACAAAATTAGATTTAAACCTCCGATGAACAGGAATAAACACTTAGAGGAATATATTACATGCCTGAAAAGATCAGCGAACTCAAACATTCCAGCAAATCATATAAAATCAAACATTACAACGGAAGGGCAAAACCATTGGAATGTCTACAGAAAGATTCCTCTATAGTCATTAAAGAAGGTGACTAAGGAGGGGCCATTGTAATCATGGACAAGACCCATTACAGGGAAATGATCTTAGAACAATTAAATGATCAACATTTTTACAAAAAATTAGAAACCAACACAGATAAACAAATCACAAGCATGTAAAACCGAGAACAAGCTTCAAATGACCGACGTGATTTATACATTCAATTGTAAACGTGAAAGTTGTAAACGTGAAAGTTGTAAACTTCATGGCTCCAACTGTTGCATTGACTATTCATGTACAACGCTCTCTCGTAGGCTCACCATATACTTAGAACAAGGAGCAATTGCAACACACTACACCACGCAACACAAAACAAAGCTAGATAGGAAAAGATTAGTGGACAACACACCCATACTTAAATGAAATTCCCTACAAAAATAGACGATTAATGATGGAAGTTTTACTCATAACACAGCACAATGCTAAAATAAATACACAGACAACATATCCACATCACAAACAAAATAGACATATAACTTATGACACGTGATTGATGGTGTATAAAACTAATGATCAAATTTCAAATTCCGGCGAAAAGGTCAACGCAAATTCTGTAGATAAAGTCTACACAAATCACATTCGCCTTCAATAAATGAGGAACAGCACTTCACATCCTGAATAAGAGACCATGGAAGTCTAAAAACTATGATGAGAAATTTAGGAACTTTATTGTTTCAAACAAACTACAAGACAACCTT
>JAOPJM010542355.1:0-15000 GCA_027124095.1 Muusoctopus leioderma
ATTATTTAGAAACTTTTGTTATATATTTACAAAAAGTGGGTTGTGACTATTTCTATTTTACATATTGTATACAGTCTGGTAATTTTTAATTTCTAATTTTTCTATAACATTATATAAATAATAATGATTTCTTTTAAAAATAATTTCTTTAATTTTGTAGGATGTAGATGTTGAAATTGATTTAGAAACCAGAGTGAATTCAGAAATTGTACAATACCTTGGAAAGCTACAAATGGTAACCTGGGACAAATTTATATTTTCATTTATTTTACTGTGAAGACATACATACATACATACACGCATATTTATGTACATATATGTGTGAGTGTGTGTGTGTGTGCATGTGAATATATATATATGCATTCACATATATATGTATATACTTACTTAAGTGCGCATACACACACACATACACACTCACACAAACATGCATGCACGCACGCACACACACACACACACACACTCATATACATATATTATCATCATTATTGTATGTCCATTTTTCCATACTAGCATGTGTTGGATGGGTCTCAAAGCACCTCATTACTCATAGCAGTCTGCATTATCTGGTATACACAGCAACAGAGGAAACCAGCCAACGGTGTTGTTGTGTGTGTCTTACAGTTTGGACTGGATGCATTTTATTGTGTCATTAGCAGAACTAAATGCCAAAAATAAGGTAATTGGCATTAATACTTTAGCTGGCCCAGTAATAAGCTATAGTTATGATATTCTCAACTGGACACTAAACGAAATAGCAAGACCAGACAGAAAAACATGAAAAATAATGACTGCATTTAGAATACACCACCCAAAATCTGATATAGAAAGCCTACATCTACAATCAATACAAGGAGGGTGGGGCCTTATACAACTAGAAAATCATTATGAAATATCCACTATAGGACTGCAAAAATATCTAGTAAAGAATAATGGAAAACTAATACAGATAGCTATGAAACACAAACAAAACAATAAATTGTTTTTTGTCTTCAAGGAACCCTACAAATACAAAACAAAGGCTGAAATGGTTGTTATGAAGTTAAAGGAGACACAACAACAGAAATTGTAAATTGTCTAAAATCTGAGCTAAAACTAGGGCTACTGAATGCCATAAAAAAGCAATGGCAAATAAAGTTCCTACATGGCCAATACCTGAAAAAGATAAACAGGGTGGAAAAAGATGGGGAAAATTTGCAACAATGGCTGAGAAGCACAGGATTCAAAGCTGAGATTGAATTATTCTTGATTGTCACTCAGGATCAAAGTCTTCCCACCAGAAACCACCAAAAGCATATAATTGTTTCTAACATAGGCACAAGGCCAACAACCCCAGTACTTGACTGGTACTTTATATTATCGACCCCAGAAGGATGAAAGGCAAAGTTAACCTCGGCGGGATATAATGAAGCAGAATACAGTAACTGCAGAATATGTGGAGATGAAGAAGAAACAATTAACCACATTGTCTTTGGCTGCCCAATCTTCGCCAAGAAAGAATACATCTACAGGCATGACAGAGTTGGCACTTACATATGCTGGAAACTATGCCAGCATTATGAAATACCAATGGAAAAAAGGTGGTATAGGCATACACAAGAAAAGGTCTCAAAGAATGACAAAGCAGCCACACTCTTGGATATTCCAATACACAGAGACAGGGTGATCAATGTTAGTCGGGTATATATTGTTGTCCAGGACAAGGAAAAGAGATGCCTCCTCATCAAAGTATCAGTTCCAATAGATGATAATGTATCTCTCAAAGAAATTGAGAAATTATCCAAATATAAAGATCTGGAAATGGAGATAACTAGAATCTGCAGACTGAAAACAGAAACAATCCCTATAATAATAGGTGCCATGGGAATGATAAAAAAAAACATGCAGACAAATACATAACCAAAATCCCAGGATTTACAAATATGCACATCCAGCTGTAGAAAACATGCCAAAGTGGAACTTATGAGTGAGATGTGAACTCCACAAGCTGCATCTAGTAACTCTAAATAAAAACTGATACAGAATAAAGAGTGCCCTTTAGTCCAGTCCACCTTGCATGTGATAACTTCTCTAGTGATGGCAGCATGATAAAATGCAGCCAGTCTACACTGTAAGACATATACAACAACAAAGTTGGCAAGTTTTTTCTGTGTTGATGTGTGTTCAGGAAGACCTGTCCAACCCATACCAGCATGAAAAAAGAGGGAGTAAAATGATGATGATGATGATGATGATATTCTTTTACTGGTTTCAGTCATTGGACTGTGTCCATGCTGGGGCACCACCTTCAAGAATTTAGTTAATCATATCGACCCCAGTACTTATTTCAATCTGGTACTTATTCTAATGACCTCTGTTTCCCAAACTGCTAAGAGAAACAACATAAACAATAGACATGGACACACACATACACATATATGTATATATATATAATATATATATATATATTGTAAAAGGCACTTGCTTAAGGTGCCGTGCAGAGGGATTTAACTTGGAATCAGGTGGTTGTGAAATGCACTTCTTAGCCACACAGCCATGCCTGCTCCTATAACATGTGTAAATTTTTTTTTTTTTTTTCAACGAAGATACTTTTGATTACTAGCCAAATAGTTTGACCTTTGAACTATTTCCATGCATTACATTTTTGTGAATGTTTGGGTTTCAAACGATGCCAAAGTTTTATAGATTGATAAAGATTTCCATTTTTCACTAACTTAGTTATGAAAAATTTTCTGCTAAAATATTTTCAATAGTTCAGTTCCATTTTCTATTTTCATTGACAAACTGGAATTTAATTGAATCATTACTAAAACATAATTTAATTAATTACATAGTAATTTTTATTTCAATTAACTAAAAATTAGAAGAAAAAAAATTAAAAATTATTGAAAATATAAGAGAGAAATCTCCTGAGTTAAGCTGAAAAGAAAATTTCAATTTATTTATTTTTATTTTTTTTTATTTTTTAATAGAAAACTATTTTCGTGTAAAATTCTAAACTGAGATACTAACCATTTCGCTTCCCAATACAGTATCCAATAGCAACCTTATGTTCTACTTCAAACCTGCATTTTTTTTCTCCAAATTCTATAGTAGTTTCTTTGCCTATAGAAATTATGGGTTTTGTTCAATACCTACTGATTTATGAGTGCAAACTGAAAAAGAATTATATGAATGAATAGATCCAATTTTAGTTCGCAATATAGATATAACCTGTATGAAGCAGGTGCATTTTTTAGCCAAAATAGAACAGCCATTTATTTCATTTATTTATTTATTTTATTTATTTATATATTTATTTATTCATTTTTTGTTTGCAACATCCCCCACCCTATCAACTCCCACACTCAGAAAGCATACTCCAAATGTTAGCGGTACCATTGTTGTTCTCCCACAGGCTGCTTAATTCCATGAACAAACAGATGGTGCTACTGACCTTTCCACTGCGCAAAACCTTTTAACTGTTTAAAAATTAAATAAATGAAAGAAAAAAGAAAAATTAAAATTAAAAAAACAACAAAAAACAAAGAAAATAACAAACCAGAAATTAAGAAAAAGAACACTTATGCAAGTAGTTCAGGATGTTGTTGCTATTGTCGCCTGCAGTTAACATTTGTAATTCTTTTATTGATCTAGGTCTGGCATGCAATATCATCATCATCATCATCATCATCATCCTCATCACCACCACCACCACCACCGTCGTTGTCGTCGTCGTCATCATCAACACCACTGCCTCCACCGCCACCATCATCATCATCATCATTATCGTTGTCGTCGTCGTCATCATTGTCGTCGTTGTCACCTTCGTTATCATCCTTTTCGTCACCACCATCATTGTCACCACCACCACCACCACCACCACCACCACCATCATTGTCATCACCACCACCACCACCACCACCACCACCACCATCATCGTCGTCGTCATTGTCATTGTTGTCATTGTCGTCATCATCATTATTACCACCACCATAATTGTCATCATCATCATCATCGTCATCATCATCAACATCATCATCATAATCATGCTTCGCCTCCTCAACAATCATCCTCATCCTCATCATCATTGTTTTAATACCTGTTTTTTTCCATACTGAGATTAGATCTGTGTCATCTTGTCTGTGAGGCCCAGCATCTGAGATCTAGCCTCACTACTTCTTTCCAGGATTTCCGTTATGTTCCTCTAGTAGAAGTACCTTCCATTGGTTTTTGGGGTTGTTTTTTTTTATGTACAGCAGTTTTTCACACAGCAAGTGTTATCTGTTTCACATTACATGTCCTTACACATACTAGCATAGTCATCTATCCTGCACACACCTGCTTATGTCAAGTCAACGAGAGAGCCTCTACATGGTCACTTGACCTGCTAGAAATAGCAACCAAATCTCCCTCAAATCACACCCAACCATAATGTGGATAATGTGGTCCAGAGTTTCCTACACATAGGAAATAGCCAGAATAGTCATGGATGGAATGCCTTTGACTTTAGGTCTGCTGATCATGGTTGATCTGGGTTTAAAGAACAACAACAACAAAAACATCTGCTGGTGCCTTCAGGGGTCAGCTACTTTCTCAGTTCTCTTGTATTCCACTGCTACCTGTAGGAAGGTTTAAAACAAAAACTGCCTTCATACATTTCTACTATGGCAGAGTCGTTAATGCATCAGAGTATTCATTTTGGCTCACTGCGCTCTAAGTTCAAACCCCACTGAGGTCAACTTTGTCGTTCATCCTTTCGGGGTAGATAAATAAAGTACCAGTCTGGGGTGGCAGACTGGCTGAATTGTTAGAGCATCGGACAGGATACCCTGCAGTATTTGTTCTGGCTCTTTGTGTTCTGAGTTCAAATCCCACTGTGTCCTATTTGGGTGGCAGAATTAATCTGTCACCTGGTTTAACGCCACCACCTGGCTTTTGGGTGCCTTTAGCAGAGCCCACTTCCATTGCAAGCATTCGCGCTAGGTCTCCGGTCTGAGGATATATTCCTTCCTCTCTCTCACCAGTCTTGGAAGCCCTAAGAATGGGCGATGGGCACTGCCCTACCTTCTGACTAAGTGATAAGTAAAAAAAATCATGATATACCAAGTTCTTAGATGTCATCTTACATGCATCTAAATCACTTTGAATGCCATTGTGGAGAACTCCATCACTGCAAACAAAACTGGAGCAGGCAAGAAGTTCACTTCCCAACTATGTGGTTCTGGATTCAATGTCCAATTATGAAACTTTTGGCAAGTGTCTTCAACTATAGTCTTGAGTTGACCAATATCTTGTGTGTGGAACTTGGTAGATGGAAACTGTTCTGAAGCCTGTCGTATATGTATATATACATGTGTGTGTGTATGTGTGTGTGTGTGTGTGTGTGTGTGTTTATCTTTTGCCAATGTAAAATGGCAAGGGATATAAACATTGTTGAGAATACAAAAACAAAACAAAAAAAAAGCTGCTTTATGAACAAAGTTTCTTGATGTATTTGTTCTGCGTCAAGTTACTTGTCATTCTTGCCGTCATAAATTCAGGGAACCAGTGATTGGCCTGTTGGAGACCTGTAACCAGTGATGCTATTCTTTACCAATTGCATTAATAATAAAAAAAAGCTGGTGAAAGACCATTGTGTACTTTTTCATGTGAATTCTTCTGTATATTGCCTTGCCTTGGCTGAGCCAGTAGTATATTACTTCCGTCGACAGAAGGATGCAAGTAAAAATACTTTGCTGCATTTCTATGTTTTCTCTACATTTTCCCTGTATTTGTGCTCTGTTTCCATTGCATTTCCTCCATATTTCTGCAGTGTTTCTATCATATCAATGTTGTATCTCCTCTGTCGTTTACATCAATATGAGTTTTATCATCATTGATGATATATTCAGCACACATGCATTGTTCAATTTTTGTTGAAATTGCTACTGGTATTCTTGATACATTTGCCACTGAGTTTTGATAAAGAGGCAGGGAGGGGAAGAGAGAGATGACATCAGAGCTGTCGTACAGCGACTCCTTTACTATGAACAAAACTTGTGCAAGGGTTGGTTGGAATATCTCTCTAACCTCATTTCTTCTTTAAATCTAGCAAGACAAATGAAGGTGATATAGGTGCAAGTGGTTGTCATCTGTCTGTTTGATATATAGGTGGTGAATTAGCAGAGTCGTTAGAGCGTCTGATAGAATGCCTTGCTGTATTCAATCTGGCTCACTGCACTCTGAGTTCAAATCCTGCTGAGGTCAACTTTGCCTTTCATCCTTTTGGGGTTCATAAATAAAGTACCCCTCCAGAGCAGTGGACTGGTGGAATGATTAGAACATCAGATGGGATGCCTTGTAGTATTTGCTCTGGCTCTTTGCATTCTGAGTTCAAAACCCACTGTGGCCTACTTGGGTGGTAGACTTAACCCATCACCTGGTTTAACACCACCACCTGGCCCTTGGGTGCCTTTAGCAGAGTCCACTCTGTTGCAAGCATTCGAACCAGGTCTTCTGTCTGAGGAAACCTTCCTCCCCAACCTCCAACCAGTCTTGGAGGCCCTGAAAAAGGGTGATGGGCACTGTCTTATCCCCTGAATATGCAATAAAAAAAAAATAGCATGAAAGATTGTAAACTTAGACTGATAGAAAGGTGTGATGGCAGTTTTAGTTAAACCAGCGGTTCCCAACCTTTTACCATCATGATTAATTTTGGCAAATCAAAAATCCTAATAATTTTCCCAAAATGAGGTGCACTTAACATTTAAGATTTTTCTTGGGGAAATATTCCTTGGGTTTTGTTTGCAGTAAATATTGTAATTATACCTTTATGCCTTTATGTATGACATATTCATGAACATTTTAGCAAATATTTCAAATGTAAAAGTTTTTATCTTCACAATCCTTTCAGAATTATACCATGACCCAAATTTGGGTCATGACCCATAGACTGGGAACTGCTGAGTTAGACCCTTCTACAGACAGGCGATCTGACTGTCTTTGTTATGATGTGTCATGTATCATTGATTGAACAATCAACACAAAAGAAATAAAATTTATAGTATGTGTGTTCACAAGAAGAATGTGTGACTTTTACATAAGTATAATTTTGTGGAAGAGAGGTTCAAGCTGATTGGTTCAGCTCCATTATAATATTGATTATTATATGATCAACAATCTTGCAGCGATTAGAACTTGAAACTACTTAGAAAGATGTAACAACATACTGCAATTACTTTTAGTCCACCACACCTATTTCTGTCTCTGCTACCCTGCAGCATGAAGAATCTATAAAAAGAATTTATTAATAAGAATAATTTTTCTACTGTTTCGATTCTTGGTACTGTTTATTCAGTCTTGTCATCACACTACAAGTTGAAAGAAAGTAAAAAAAAGAAAACAAGATATATCTCTTTCAGAATATCATTTTGTACTGATTGGCATTGAAACTCTTAGTTGATATGTTCCTCTTGTTGAATAGCTAATTAGAGATGTAAGTGAGAGGCTCACTATAAAAATAGGAGAGACACATCTCTGCATATTTTTTTCACCAGAGACTAGCTATTGGTATCCAGCAAGGAAATGAAAGAAATCTGTCATGTTTTTATTGATATGATTTTTCTGTTATTTTACTCTATTGTTGTAATAAGAAATACAAAAAATAAAGTGGATTTCTTACATTGTTACAAGGATACAACTTTGTAGAAGAGGAAAAAAGTCAATTGAACTGATCCCAGTAAAATGCATAGTACTTATTTTATTGACCCTGGAGAGATGAAAGGTAAAGTTGAAGCTGTCCGGATTTGAACTCAAAGCATCGACAAATCAAACTAAATACATTTAGTCCAACAAAAAACATATTTAGCCCAAGAAAAAGCACATTCAATCCAACAAAATATTTAGTCCAATAAAACACATTTAGTCCAGCCAAAACATATTTAGTCAAACAAAAAACATTTAGTCCAATGAAAATACACTTAGTCCAATAAAACACATTTAGTGCAGCGAAAAAGATATTTAGTCCAACAAAAAACACATTTTGTTCTACAGAACACATTTAACCCAGCATAAATACATTTAATCCAACAAAACACATTTAGAACGACAAAAAACATACTTAGTTCAACTAAAAGCACATTTACTCCAACAAAATATATTTAATCCAACAAAAAACATTTAATCCAACAAAAAACATATTTAGTCCAACAAAAAACATATTTAGTCCAACAAAAAATAGATTTAGTCTAACAAAAAATACATTTAGTCTAACAAACAGATTTAGTCCGACAAAAAACATATTTAGT
The DNA here is from genome assembly GCA_027124095.1 of Muusoctopus leioderma. Taxonomy (NCBI): domain Eukaryota; kingdom Metazoa; phylum Mollusca; class Cephalopoda; order Octopoda; family Octopodidae; genus Muusoctopus; species Muusoctopus leioderma. Next base: position 8,268 of record JAOPJM010542355.1, read on the forward strand.
CCAACAAAAATGGGTTTAATCCAACAAAACGCATTTAGTGCAGCAAAAACATATTTAGTTCAACAAAAACAACACATTTAGCCCAACAAAAAACACATTTAATCCATCAAAAACACATTTAATCCAATAAAATACATTTAACCCAACAAAAATACATCTAGTTCAACAAAAAATGCATTTAGTCTAACAAAAAACTCATTTAATTCATCAAAAACACATTAATCCAACAAAAAAAGTCCAACAACAACAACAAAAAATACATTTAGTTCTACAAAACTAAGGCATTATAATGTTCATATTTGGAAATATTAATTTCTATATTCGTATAATTTATTAAACAGGATCTGGATGAAAAACTAGAATTTTGGATGGAAAAACATGAGAAATATGTTGAAGATAAACAAAAACAAGTTGATGATCTGAAGACATCGAAAGATACTGACTGGAAGAAACTGGTTGACTTAACACGCAAGGTAAACTCTTAATATCCATTTTCTTGGTTTCCTAGTGTAGATGATACCTTTGCAGTACACATGCTGTTGAGTAATGGTAAGTTGACAGTAAGTCAACTCTGTGATGTAGGTTCAATTCCAGGTGGAGACATTTCATTTCACTTTTTTTTAATCATTTAGTCAGGAAGGAACGGCAGTGCTCATCACCGTTTTTCAGGGTTTCTGAGACTGGTGGGAGGGAGGGAGGAAGGTATCCTCAGACTGGAGACCTGCCCTGAATGCTTGCAACAGAGTGGATTCCACTAAAGGCACCTAAGGGTCAGGTGGTGGTGTTAAGCTGGGTGACAGATTAAGTCTACCACCCAAGTAGGCCACAGCAGGATTTGAACTCAGAACACAAAGAACCAGAATAAACACCACAAGGTATTCCATCCAACACTAACGATTCTGCTATTCCACCACCCTAGATTAGTACTTTATTTATCTACCCTGAAAGGATGAAAGGCAAAGTTGACATTAGTGTGATTTGAACTCAGAGCGCATTGAACTGGAATGAATACCACAAGGCATTCTATTCGATGCTCTAACGACTCTGCCAATTCGCCGCCTACTCCTTGTACATGCAATTACTGGCCATAGTCGATAGCCTAGATAAGGATAGGTTGTCTGTCAGGCTGTCTACATAGAGATGAAGGTTTAGTGGTTACTCAGTGACCTCATTAGGGTTTATGGGATGTTTGTATTTCATTTACTTTTTGTATGGTGCCCTGTTGGCTGAGTTGATGAAGTTGAGAGATTAGGGGTTTGTGTCCCATCATCTGCTCTGCTTTGTATCTGTGGCCAAGACACTCAGCTGTAAATAGGTATCAAGCTAACAGGAGAGCCTCTGTGTAGTCGCTCGACCTGCTAGAAATAGCAACCAAATTTCCCTCAAACCACACTGAAGGCACAATGGTCTATGATATCCATATACACTGTGCCAGGTCTGTCTGCACAATGAGGGCTGACCTAGGCTTAGGAGAGAGTGAGGAGGAATGAGGAGGTATTGAGGAGGCGGGACGAATGGGGAAAGGACGGGTGGTGAGAAAGAGTGGGGATGATGGATTTTAAATTAGAATGATAGTAATAATAAAGATGTTTGGTGAGAGAGAGAGAGGGGGGGGGTTGATGGATTTTTAATTAGAATAATGATAGTAGTAATAAAGATGTTAGGGTCGAAGAATAGGGAGGTAAGGAAGAGGCGGTACAGATGGAAAAAGGATGGGTGGTGAGAGTATTGAAGATGCAAGGGGGGGGGGGAGCAGACAGGAGCCCAATGGGTGGATGGGTGAGAGAGGCAAATAACAAAACAGTGATCCGCTGCCATTTTCAATGATGAGCTGAAAATCGATGGTAAACATTTACAACTGTTAGGATGGCTGAATCAGTAACAGTCAGCGATGCCATACAAACCATTGTTTGGATATAATCTGACTCCATATCAAATTTAGTCAGATGCAGCTTTTGATATATCATTATCATCATTTTTCCCTGCTGGCATGGGTTGGATGAGAATTTTTGAGGCAGTAATCTATGGCCAGATGCCCTTCCTGATGCCAACCCTTATTTTTAAGTAAGGGACTTATTCCACTGATCTTCACCCATTGAACTGCTAAGCTACAGGACCCATTGTTTATCATCATCATCATCATCATCATCATCATCATTATTTTATGTCCGTTTTCCATGCTGGCTTGGGTGATTTGGCTTGGTTTCTATGGCTGGATGCCCTTCCTATTACCAATCACTTTACAGAGTGTACTGGGAACATTTTATTGTGGCACCAACACTAGATAGGTTGTCAAGTCCAAGACATGACTAAAGAGTCCTCTCCACCCTATGTTGTCTCCGTTTGATCGCCAAACACTTTACAGAGTGCACTTTATTGTACCACCAGCACTAGAGAGGGTGCCTTGCCTCTTGCAGGCTAAGGAGTCCTCTCTACTCTACATAGTCTCCATTTGTTGAGAGCAAACATGACCTGAGAGTGTGGATAGAAGATAAATTATGTATGAGAGAATAGGAGAGGAGGGGAAGAGAATGGGTATGGGTGAGATGAAGAAAGAAGCTGAGATTGTATGATAGTGGAGGGGGGAAGAACAGATGCCCCCTTCTCTACTGCAACAGAGGCAGTGTGGTATAGTGGATAGGGTAGGGGCTGATAGATGAGAGGGTGGGGAAGATAGCGAGGGCCTTGACAGGAGCATATTGGGTAGCCCCCTTTGTCATTATTTCTGATGATCAATGATCAATTTGCCAAGCTTGCACTGGGAGGATGGGTCCTCACCCATACTGTGTGTTGCCAATCATCACGGTCTTCAGTTATCTTCGTGAGGTTCAGCTTCCTGAGGTCTGCCATCACCACTTCATCCCATGTCTTCCTAGGTCTCCCAACACCACGGGTTCTAGCCACATCAAGTGCTCGGCACTTCTTTATACAGCTCGCATCTTCCATACACATCACATGCCCATACCAGTGCAGTCTTCTCCCATGCATACTACATCTGATTCCTCTTATACCTAACTTATCTCTCAGTTCATTTGTGTTCCGTCGTTCATTCACACTAACATTACACATCCAACGGAGCATGTTCACTTCATTTCTTTCAAGCCGTCGCAGATCTTCAGCATTCATGGCCCAGGTTTCACTACCATGTAGTATCGCACTTCGTACACAGACATCATACAATCTCCACTTCAACCAGCACTTCAACTTCCCTGAACTTTTTCCATCCCATTCTTACCCTGGCTACTATGCCCTCGGAACAGCCTCCTCCACTGCTAATGAGGTCACCTAGGTAACAGAAGCTGTCAACCACCTCCAGTGATCTGTCCAACAGGTTTTGCTTCTATGTCTGGAATTTCTTCTCCAAGTCTTATACAGATTCTACTATAAGTAATATGTCATCAGCGTACAGAAGTTCCCAAGGGCAACCGGTCTTAAACTCCATTGTAATGGCCTGGAGTACAATAATATACAGGGGGTGGGGGTGTGTGCTGAGAACTGAGCCCTGATGGACACCTAACTGTATGCTAAATTCATCACTGAATTCATTATTAACTCTCACCTTCTTAACTGGACATCTATACATAGTCTGTACTGCCCTTACAAGCCATTCATCTACCCCTAGTTTCCTTAGCGGCCCCCAGATCATAGCATGTGGGACCCTGTTAAAGGCCTCCAGGTCAACAAAAGCTAAGTATAATGGCTTAGTCTTAGCTAAGTACTTTTCCTGCAGTTGTCTCACTATGAAGATGGCACCGGTAGTACCTCTACCTGGCACAAAGCCGAACTGCATCTTGTCTCTGCTAATTCTGCTACTAATGAAATTTACAATAACTCTTTCTGTGACTTTCATAACCTGGTCCAGCAATTTGATACCTCTGTAGTTTCCTCTCTCTAGTGCATCACCTTTGCCCTTGTAACAGTTAACAATAATACTGCTACACCAGTCATTGGGTATGACACCTTCTTGTATTACCTGATTAACTATGTATGTGACTAGTGTATGTCCTACCTTCCTGGATGTTTTAAGCATCTCTGCAACTATCCCTAATGGACCTTCCCTACCTTCATATCTTTAATTGCTTTGGAGACTATACTGCTGTCAACTTTAATGGCTGGTCCCTTGGTTGGGTCAAAATGGGGTAGACCCTCACTCTCCCACGTATTTTCTACATTCAGCAGCCTTTCAGGCCTCTTTCTTTTCAGCATCAGTGAGAGCGAGTATGCCATTATCGTTTCAGACACATTTCTCACCAACGACGTCCTGATTCTCTCTGGCACACTTCCTTGCAATCCTGAACACCTCATGTCTCTGGTCCTCATGTTGCAGAACATGTGAAAATCTCTTCTTTTCCACTTCCCCCTTTGCTAAATATACCTGGTGCCTAGCTTCCTTTCTGGCTACATGGTATACTTCTCTGCTTCCACCTTCCTTCCAATCCCTCCACGCTTGTCTCTTAGCCTTTATGGCTCTATCTACATTGCTATTCACCACAAGTCACCTTCCACCTTGCTGGAACCTTGCACCAGCCACAAATCAGATCTGTGGCCCTCAGAAGGGTGTTTTGTAAGAACTGCCAGTTGTCCTCTATGCTGTAATTCAGTAAATCTCCCACCCTCTCTTCATATTCGTCCATTAGAATATCTCTACACCTACGACTGTTTGTTGGCTCTTTAAGTTTCCATGTCCTCTTTCTCCAAACTGATGTGGGTTTCTGACTATCTCTCGCTCTAACTCTGAGGTCGCTAATGACTAGCCTATGTTGGGTGGTACATTCTTCCCCAGGAAATGACTTAGCATTCACAACCATCTATCTATCTCGTTTCCTTGTGAGAATGAAGTCTATCTGGCTTGAGTGTTCACCTGATTGGTAGGTGATCAGGTGGTTGGTTGGCTTCTTGAAGTTTGTGTTGCAAATTATCAAGTCATTAGCATCGCAGAACTCCAGGAGCCTCCTCATTTCTCGAACCATACCCATAGCCTCTATGCACACCATAATATCCATCATGGCGTTGCCCAACATGTTCATTAAAATTATCAGCCATGATAATGAGGTCACAGTCATTCATCGAAGTGGTAGTCTGCATGAAGGGCTCATAGAAGCAGTCCTTCTGTTCATCTGCCAGACCAGCTTGTGGTGCATAAGCAGAGATGAGAGTCGCTGTCGTATTGTCTATGACTAGTCTAAGCTTAATTATCCTATCATAGGCTCTGACTACCTTGATTACCTTATCTGCCCATTTCTCTGCTAATAGTATGCCTACTCCACCCACACCATCACTGTTACCCACCCAGAAGAATTTGTATCTATGTTCCTTACCAGTGAGGAGTCTGGCAGAGGAGCCTCTCCATCATATCTCTTGCACACAGCACACATTCACATGCCTCCTTTCTAGCATTTCGACAGTCTTTCCAGACCTACATTTCATTGTGCCAACGTTGATTGTTGCAACTCTGAAATTTTGAAGCTTGGGGGAGCAGGAGGACTGGGAGGGTTGCTTGGTGCTTGTTTTCTCTATTTAGGACATACACAAATGACACTGGTTGTTTAAGCAATATCAACATGGAGACATATGAAGAGACAAACATGCACATGTGTGCACACACACACACACACACACACACACACACACACGCACACACACACACAAACACAGACACAGATGCACACACACACGATGAGCTTCTGCACAGTTTCCATCTACCAAATTTCACTCACATGATATTGGTCAGCCTGAAGCTATAGTAGAAGACACTTGCCCAAGGTGTCACACTATGGGATTGAACCCAAAACCATGAGGTTGCAAAGTACCATCATCATCATCATCATCATCATCATCATCATCATCATCATCATCATCATCATCATCATTATTATGTGTAATAACATTTAGTTTTTTAATTACAATTTTGTTTTTTATTTTTATTTATCAAATGAAAAATCAGTCAAAATACAAACAAACTTTAATCTCAGTACATTCTTCATACTTCATTTTCTCTTCAGAAATACTGTAGAATGTAATAAAATATATCCTTATTTCATGTGTTATTAACCACAAGTATTATTATTTCATAAATTATGAATCAACAGTGATTAATTTTAATTTTTTTAATTTTGCTCTTTTTTTTCATAAATTTTACAGAATGTGCTATAAGTTGCCAAAAAAATTAAAAAAACAACAAAATCATTACACCATTCATATTTCATAAAATTAATTCAGAATAAAACAAGTATTTTTTTTTGTTTTGTTATTAGCACAATTTATAAAATTAATTTCCTTTGCTAACAATCTTTGTAACATTGAGATTTTCATTTTTTAAAATTTAATCTTCAATTTTTTTTTGTTTTACTTTGGTGCCTTACCTTTTTTTTTTAACCATGGAACACTCTTAACACTGAGATTTTTTATCTTGCTGGAATTCAGTCTACAGTGAAACCCCCATGTTTCTGTATTCTTTCCCAACACTACAACTAATCTGTAGCCTGGTTTGACACCACCACCTTATCCTTGGGTGCCTTTAGCAGAGTCCACTTTGTTGCAAGCATTCAGATCGGACCTATCTTGATGTACTGCTTCCCACTGCAGCAACCCATGAGATGTGATTTCTTCATCTTTTGCCCCGACCTCCACTAGTTTTGGAGGCCCTGCAAAGGTCATGGGTACTTTCCTTCCTCTTCTGATTAGGCTCTAAAAAAAATATATTAAACACAACACCACTCAACACATATCATTT
>JAOPJM010542608.1:0-16499 GCA_027124095.1 Muusoctopus leioderma
TCCGGGGTCGATAAAATAAAGTACCAGTCAAGTACTGGGGATTGTTGGTCTTGTGCCTAAATTAGAAACAATTATTACATAGCCACAAGGCCTCATGCATAATGTAAGAGAAATAATATTGTTTAACTTCCATGTCAGAATGCATTTTGTGTGTGTGTGTGTGTGCATGCACGCGTGTGTGTATATATATATATATATATATATATATAATGTTTTACTATTTAGATCAGAATTGTTTTGAATCTTCTGCAGCTCATTATTAACATGAATAAATCTACTGTCTGGAAGAATGTACCCATACAAGAATACCATTTCTCATTTTAATATCAAGGATACTTACATCGTAAGTCCTATTTCTGTCTGCTATGGAGAGCTCTTTCTTTGCTTCTTCAGTTGATTGTTGTACTTACAACAAAAGATAGTCTTGTTGCTGCTAGTGCTTGGCTCCATCACGACTGTTTTCTATTGCCTCTTGATGTAATCACTTATCTGCTTTACAGAAGGAACTCAACTGAATAATTATGGATAAGTTCTGTGATATATTTTTTTTCTTCTATTTACCTTCCTCAGTTATGTAGGTATTTTATCAAAAGTAGGTTGAAACAATTTACCACAAATTATCTCTGCTTTTTTAAAAAAGATGAATGGGCTCTCTTTACTAGTTGCTTATCTTTGCTTTCATTGTTCTCAATATCTGCTGTAAGAGTTGCTTGAAACAAAGCCACCTGTTGCACATGAATGAAGAACTCTTCATAATGTCAACACTCTGATTGGCACAGCCAATAATATATTAGTTTTAGCAATTAGCTGCTGATGGTTTCTGTATCCCTGAGAGAAAGGTACACGATTTAGCTTTGTTTCTATATTCTAAATGTTATCTCTACCATCTCAATAATGATTAATGTTTGCAATAAATGAGATGTTATGTATTCCTTTTTTGTAAACAAACATACATACAGACGTACACACAAACATATACACAAATATGTGCGCACATACAAACATTTTTTTGTTTTCAGTTTACATCTTTTGTTTTTATATATATTATATGTATTTTAGGTTATTTTAGTATTTTGGTATGCTAACATAGTTTTAATAGTTCTGAAAATTTTTCTATGTCCATGATTTATTGAAGCCGGTAGTTTTACAATGAATTTACTTTATGGAAAGTAGCTCACTTGCACTTCACTTGAGGTATTGTTGTATAAGTACAGGAAATTGTTGAAGATTTTTTTACAATGCAGAATGAGGAAAAGGAATTTATTCTCAATATTTTGACTTTCCATCTATCCAATATCCATAGCCTAGGGAAGCCATAGGTTCACAACAATGTGTGTTTCAATAGGCAGATAACCTGGTAGCACCTGTCTCCTCCTCACGTATTGTTGGGCATTGGCTTCTCTGTGAGGAGCCCTTCCGTCATTTGACACATTTTATTTTAAATAAGTGTAATTTTAAAGAAGTGTAATATCAGTGGAAAGATGATTGAGGTTCTTCTACCCATTGCAACTCTAGCCATTGAGAGGTAGGGGGTCACTCCTCTGCCTGGTCTGCCACTAAAGTTTTATGTAACTTTGATAAGAGGAGCTTACAGGGCAACCTGTATATAATTTTGCCTATGTAAGTTCAATATTATTTTTTTATAGTGTTTTATTCCAAGTTTTAGAAGGTAGGGTTAGAATAGGAATAACTGATATTGGATTGGTTCCAATTACAGTTCTCTGATTTCACTTGCTTACTACAATGTTAGACCACTTTAAGCTCAGCCCTAGTCTAGTACTTTTTCATGTTTGCTTGCTGTTTTGATTACAATATAGTTTCATGGTTAATCCTTTTGATGAAAGTTTTCTATTGTTTTGTCAAGAAACCATTATTTCTCTTCAATATGTCTTGAATTAAGAAGCGGCCATACATATATTTTTAAATCTGTTTCTACATTTTTACCCTTTGGTGTAGAATCCCTTACCTTAGCTTTCCCTATGATCTAAAACTATTCAAGATGGTAAGTATTAAAAGTGCTTTTGTCTGATTGGGTTATCATTTTACATAGATTTTTAGTTAGTACATGATAAAAGTTCATATCATGTCTTTTAAATTTAATTCTCCCACCCCACCAGATCGAAATATATTAGCCAGAGAAGTGCTATTTAGAATAACAAAATATTATCTCTTTGAAGGACTTTTTATTATTTATAATCTCTTTTAATCCGACTGAATCAAATATTAGTATTGGCAGATTTGTTGGAGTGTCGGACAAAATACCTTGTAGTATTTAGTTAGAGCCCTTTATGTTCTGAGTTCAAATCTTGCTGAGGTCGACCTTGCCTTTCATGCTTCTGGGATCAATAAAATAAGTACCAATCAAGTACTGGTGTCAGTTTATATTCCTATAATGCATCTTCGATGAGAATGGAATTATAATAGAAGCCAATAGCATTTCTGATGGGTGCCGACCATAAGTCTGAAACTGACAAGACCGAACGCGATAATGACCCAGACCCATTTCTGATTACTCATTTGACAAAATACCAGTAGTATAATGTTAGATGTAGTTTTTTTTTCTTCTCCACATTTCATTCATTGTAATATCATTTCAGTAATTGCTAAATTAGCTGGAATATTTCAATTAAACAGTGCCTTGTGGAAAGATGTCATAAATTGGTTTAGTTGTTTTTGTTTCATTTTCAAACGTCGTTGTTGTTCTTTAGCTTAGATCTTCCCTGTTTTTTTTTCTTTCTTTTTTTTTCATATCGGTTAGTCAGGAGGGAAGGCAGTACCTATCACCCTTCTTAGGGTCCCTGAGACTGGTGGGGGCAGGGAGGGGGGAAGTTATCCTCAGACCAGAGACCTGGCCCGAATGTTTGCAATAGAGTGAACTCTGCTAAAGGCATCCAAGGGGCCAGGTGGTGGTGGTGTTAAAACCTGGCAATGGATTAAGTCTAGCACCCAAGAAGGCCACGGTGAGATTTGAATTCAGAACACAAAGAGCCGGACCAGTTACTGCAAGGCTGCCCATCTGATGCTCTAATGATTCCACCAGTCCACCACTCTAGACTGGTACTTTATTTATCTATCCCGAAAGGATGAAAAACAAAGTTGATATCGGCAGGGTTTGAACTCAGGCTGCAGTGAGCCGGAACGAATACTTCAAGGCATTCTATCTGATGCTCTGATGATTCTGCCAGTCCACCCCCACCCTAGACTGGTACTTCATTTATCTACTCTGAAAGGATGCAAGGCAAAGTTGACCTCGGCAGGGTTTGAACTCAGGGCGCGGTGAGTTGGAACAAATACTGCAAGGCATTCTATCCGATGTTCTAATGACTGCCAATTGAGCAGACCTACGATCAAAAGCGTTCCAGCCATGACCATCCTGTCTTTTTTTCATACATAGTATATCGAGGACTGCACTATCCATTGTGTTTTTTCCTTTTTTAAGACAGTAGGGTGTGATTTGAGGGAAGTTTTGCTGCTATTTCTAGCAGGCTGAGCGACCGTGTAGAGGCTCTCTTGTAGGCTTGTATTTGCAAACATTGATGGTTGGGGGAAAAGATTATAAAGAATAGTTGAACTGTAAATTTTTAGATATGCATTATTTCATTATCATCATCATCATCATCATTTTACGTCCGTTTTCCATGCTGGCACGGGTTGGATGGGTGATTTCAGCCCGCGTCGATTGTGAATGGAGTCACCAATCTCCTAGACGGGTCGGGAGCCCACGCCTCACACGTATGTTTTATTTGGCTTGGTTTCTATGGCTGGATGCCCTTTCTATCACCAACTACTTTACAGAGTGTACTGGTTGCATTTATCGTGGCACCAACACTAGAGAGATTGTCATGTCCAAGACATGACTATAGAGCCCTCTCGACCTTGTGGCAAACAATAGTCCATTTGTAAAATTTGACCACCAAAATAATGAACTTGGTCAGTTCATTTAATGCTTTACCTTTTTCTCTGGTATTAGAGTATATAGAATTGAACCAGAGCTAAAATGGACCTCTGAAAGTTAGTACAGCTTCTTTTCTTTAACGTGAAGCAGGTGAGTAATGAATCTCCTCCTAGATAAGATAGGTATATTGTAGCTAACATTCCTAGATGATCTAGCACTTATTCTTAACAGTTACGTAAACAGAGGTAATATAGAATGTGTCCTGCCTAGAAGTTCAATAAATGAAACAATTGCAGCAGATTTGAACTCCCAGCTTGTGAGATGGTAGTCCAACACTGTATCCACCCAGCCATTTGACCTCCACCAAGCTAAAGTAAGTTGGAATGAATCTGAATTCATAATTTTAGGTTTATAATGGTTCTTGTACTCTTTTACTGGTTTCACTCATTGTAGTGTGGCCATGCTGGGGCACTGTCTTCAAGAGTTTTAGCCAACAATATCAATTCCAGTCTGGTACTTATTTTAGCGATCTCTATTTGCCGAACTACTAAGTTTACAGGACATAAATGGACACAACATAAATAACAACACTGGTTTTTCAACCAGTATAAATATAAAAATGGACGCACACACACACACACGCGCACACAATGGGCTTCTGCTTAGTTTTCTGTTTACCAAATTCCACTTGCAAGCTATTGGTCAACTTGAGGCCCTCGGTGCTGCACACTTGTGTTGAACCCAGGACCACGTGGTTGTGAAGCAACCTTCTTAATCACACAGTCATGCCTGATTATATATATTTCTTGCAAATATAATGCCAAAAAATCCATTGGGCAACTTTATTGCATAGTTTTCAGAGAAGCCATAATTTGAATTTGGGACCTTCATGGCATAATCAATATAGAGGAAGCTGAGTAATTTAATCTGAATGGACTTTTTGTTTGTTTAAGAATCTTTGAATTGTGAAGAACATTGATGATGAATGCCAGAAACACTATTGTAAATAAAGTCACTGTTGGTTCATCCTAAAAACATAGCTTCAACTAGATTGCTTTGATCTTTACTTCCACAGCTATTATCTAAATTAAATTACTCAAGTGGATATTTCCTGTAGGACACACATTTTGTATGATGGTTTAAAGTGAAGCCAAACTAATTCAATGATACTTTGATGCCTTTACACTCAGTATCTTGTAGTTAGCAGCATATATTTCCATGTGTGAAGCAATGTGCCAAAAGAACTGAAATACACATTTGTTTCTAAATCTGATAGCAGTTCTAGTTTTAGGTGTGTGTGTGTGTGTGTGTGTGTGTGTGTGTGTGTGATTCATCCATCATCACCATCACTGTTATCACCACCACCACCATCATCTCATCATCATTTTATGTCCACTTTCCATACTATCATAGTTTGGACGGGTGATTTCAGTCTTAGTCCGATCTTATTCGGAGTCACCACTCTCCCAGATGGGTTAGGGGATCACATCTCGCTTGTACGTTTCATTTGGCTTGGTTTTTGTGACTGGATGCTCTCCCTAATACCAACCACTTTACAAAGTATACTAGATGCATTTTATTGTGGTACCAACATTAGAAATGATGCTTTGTCTCCTGCAGACTAAAGAGTCCTCTCTACTCTACATAATCTCCGCTATTTGAGTGTAAATGTAACCTGAGAGGGATTATTGATTGCTTTTGACTAGAATCAAGGCTTCAGATTTATAGGAGGTAAATGTGGTGCTTTGGTGTTCAAGCCTTTTTTCCACAGACATGTATGTGTAAAGTGATGTAAATGAAATGATAAAAAGCACCAACTGGGAATCAAAACTGGATTGTGGACTCAGCTACCTAAAAATTTGCTACATTATCAATCTTTTTAATTATCATTCTAATTATTTATTTATCTAATTATCTCTCTCTCTTATATATATATATATATAATGTGTGTGTGTGTGTGTGCGGACCATCTGTCCGTTACCAGCTAATGGAGATATATAATCTTTGACAAGCGTTAGGGCAGTGGTTCTCAAATTTATTTTGTTGCGGAACCCTTATACAATTTTACAAAAATTGTGGAACCCATACCTATATTTTACAGACAAACCCTTCAACCCTGATTTCAAAAAGACATTACAAATGAAGCAAAAATTGTTTTAGAGAGAGAATTTATTTGAAAATCGTAAATACCATTTTTTTTTATAAAATAAAATTTTATTAAAAGACACCTTATCTCACAGAACCCCAGAATATTTTTGTGGAACCCACTTTGAGAAACATTGGGTTAGGGAATGTCACAAATCCTTTTGTCCTCCATGAATATATCTGGCAATGAAATGTCTTGTAGAAAACACACGTTTATATCATACTTGTATAAGACATATCTAAAATAGTAATATAATCTTTGTATATAACGAGGTGTAGATTGATAATACACATTAGCCCAGTTGCATGAGAAGAAATTAACCAATGCATTATATGTTCTTTGTAGAGTAGTCTTCTCATTGTTGTTGTTTAGTCGCAGGTCAGTACTGAATAAGCAGACTTATGATCAAAGGTATTTCAACCATGACCATTCCACCTTTTCTTTTCAGACATACTGTAATTAGGACTACATTATCCATTGAGCTTTTTGTTGTTGTTGCCAGTAGAGTGTGATGTGAGGGAGGTTTAGCTGCTATTTTTCTGGCAGGTTCAGTGTCTACCTAGTGGTCCTCTTGTTGGTACATTTCTACTGTTGAGTTGTTGTTCTTTTTTTTTTTTTTTTAACTATATCGTTATTTTCACTGGTAAATTATATGATTGCCTTTTAGGTTTCAACACCAACATAACTCTTTGCCATTCATTTCCAGTGGTTCATTATGAACTCATGGACTAAGATTCTTAAGTTCAAGCTTCACTGTAAGACTTGTGTTTATCAAGGAATTTTTTTATTTGTCTCTCTTGACGTAGCTGACAAATATTTACTGTTCTCATTTAATGGTTGAGTAGTTAACATATTAAACTGGGTATTCCGCTATAAAGTACTTATTCTTAGATTTAAATACTGGCATTTACAAACCTCATCACTTCATGTTAATATATAAAAATGGGTGAAGAGGTGGCCATGATGTGTGTGAAGAATCTTCTCCAAGTTGGGTAACTTATTAAAGCAGTGCAAGGTATATAAGGTAGATACATGTAATAATTAGAACCTGAAACCTAGGTTGAAAAAAATCAACCATATTCTGTAAAGTGTTGAGAGAAAAGAAAGGAAATTGAAGTGATAGATTGATAAATAGATAGGCAAACATGTATATTGATATAGGCTATTAAATAGCAAAAGTGTTTCTTTTAGCTTGCTACCCCATCTCCTCACTCACTGTGTCATTATTGCATATATGACTGTACATACATACATGCATGTATACTCTTGTTCCAAAAGGTTCCTGAATTCCAAGATGCCTGCCTTAATAAAACAACAGGAAGTATGAGACATACACACATACTCTTTCTCCTCCTCGCCCTCACTCTACATACATTAAACCCCCAAACCACATTTTTTTCTCTTTCCTTAGACTGGATATACAATTACAGCACTGACACAGATGTAACCTGGATTACCTTTTGGATATATTATAAATAAAAGATTAGAAAAACAAATTAAAGAGATAAAGAAAGAAAATAGATACATGATGAAGTACTATTTTTCTTGCTGTTGTTTTTTGCAAAAAAATGAAGACTGGACTTAACACTAGATGGTTTACTCACCAAATACTGATTACTAAATGTTCTAGATGTGCAGTAGTCTTTACGTATATGTCTAGATGTCTCTTCATCTTCATACTAGGCATTGAACTTGATAACTCGGTCATGAAGTTGTAATATTTTTACCCAATTGTCGAAATATAGATGGATCTCCGTCTGGATTCTAGATGAGTGTTCAGTTGTTCGATCAACTGAACTGCCAGCTCATTGAATTAGTGTGTAAGTGGCTGAGTATTCCACAGACACGTGTACCCCTTTACGTAATCCTCAGGCAGAATCAGTGTGACACAGTGTGACAAGGCTGGTGCAATCCATCCGACGGTCTTCTGTGCAGTTTCCGTCTACCCAATTTCACTCAGATGGCTTGGATCGATCCAAGACTATGGTAAAGGCACCTGCCCAAGATGCCACCTGGTGGAATTGAACCTGGGACCTTGTGATTGTGAAGCAAATTTCTTAACCTTTCAGCCATGCTGCGTCCACACTGTTGAAATATAGTAGGTATAAAATGAGCAGCTGCAAGCTGTCTTTAAAAAATGTATACAGCAAGAATACTCTATTGTAAAATGTTCCTTTATATAAACTCATCTGTGTTTTGTTACCCTTTGTGTTTACTCAGCTTTCTCTGTAGGTTATTACAGACCTTTTGATTTTTATGTCTTTGTCTTATCACCTGCCATCTTTCAGCAATAACATTTTTCTTCTCACAGATAGTTATTTCAAAGCAGTACTGCTAAAATATCAAGAAAAGAAATGTCAATGGTATTAATGAAATACACTTGTTTTAACATATTTTTAGCTAAGGTTTTTCCAAGTGTGAGAGTTAGTTGTAAATGTAAACCTAAACCATGTAATCTGAAACTCGAGTGTCTTTCAACTGAGAAGCTCCAAACTATATTAAAGTTTGTAATAGATTACCATTATTGTATACTTAAAGTTAATTATTACTCTCAGCTGTTACAGTTGTATTGGAATTTGATTAAGATGTTTGATTTTTTAATTTAAAAGTGAAGAATTTCTGATTCTATTCCTGTCTTACAATGCTTAATGAGCTGTATTCTTTCTGATAAATGAATGACTTGTTAGAACTTATTTTTGATTTTTTTTTTCTAACTCTTTACATGTATTTGTTTACGCTTGTTATTGGAGCAATTATTCTTAAAGATGGTTACCTTTCCCCGTCATTAACTATTAAATCACGAAATAGGGGTGGAACCTGTTTTCTGTCTAACAAACTGGAGCTGGCAGAGTCACATGCCTTTCTCAAAAGTAAGGGCTTTTATTTATGACCATATGGTCAGTAATCCAAAGGGTTAACTTCAGAGTCAATTATGCCTGATAACTGCTAGTAAAAAGAAGTTGTAATTCTTCTGAATTATTGGATATCTTGTAAGATTTTTTTTTTTCATTGAAATTAAATGGGTCTTTCTTACATTACCACCAGCACCACTACCACCACTACCATCATCATCATCACCATCGTCACCATCATTACCACCACCACCATCATCATCATCATTGTTTTTACATCCACTTTTCCATATTGGTATGGGTTGGACGGGACATTTTGAGACAGTGTTTTACGGCTGAATACTTTTTTGATGCCAGCCCTTTTAGTTGCCTCTTCAACATGCAGGGATACATGGTCCCTATTCTAAAAACTGAGATACACACGATAAAATAACTATATGTGCTTTTACTAATTCATTCTTTACAGGTGTCAAATTAAGGCTCTTAAAAACTAATTCTCATTTATTATTCAAAGGAGTATACCAGAATTAAAGCCAGATACTTATAGAGTTTTCTCTGTATTTAGTTTATATTTATATGATAATAATTAATATTGATTATTAGTTAATTATTAGATATTACGTTATTAGAAAAGTAATGACTTCTACAAATTTGCTGGTACATTTTTATAATAGTTATGCTTACAATTTAAAAAAAAAATTAACATGACCTTAATTAATCATTGTCTTAGTGAACAGATGATACCAGATATTTTTGTTTATGTAAATTACTTGTTGAATCTCATTTTTGTATTTGTTTTGCAAAATGTTTTATGTGAAACCATGTGTTGTAACCTATATTGTTGTAGATAGAGTTGGAGGTTTAAAATCATTGAAAAAGCTACAGTAGTGTAGTGTAAATTTTGAAAGTAAAAAAACTGAATAAGTGGACAACTACCAGTGTGTGTGGTTACATAATATATGGTGATATGACCCTCCCAAAATACAACGATACTAGTTGAATCTTTATTCCATAATCTCTGTTTTGATTGAGAAAACCAGATATTTTAAAACATATTTGACTAAATTATGCTTCTGGCTGTGTTTGAATTTCATCTCCTGTAATATTTTAACAATATGAAAATGGTGCAATGGAAGAAATTGTACAGTGCCAGACCAAATTATTACAGTTATTATAGTTTTATCAGTCTATTTTTTGAGCTCAAATCCTACTAAGGTTGACGTGGACTTTTATCTCTCCAGGATTACTAAACTAAGTAGCAGGCGATGTATTGAGGTCAATTCAATTGACTGTACACTTTCTCTCTAATTAGTGGCCTTGTGCCAATCAATGTCAGTAATCATTGTTGTTTCCTCTGTTTAAAAAAAAAAGAAAAAAACAGAAAAAAAAGTTCTTGTACAAATCATTTTGCTTTGACTGCAATATTGCTCAATTTGGTGTTTCCTCAAGATTCTAAATCTGCCAAAGAAATATGTGAACACAGCATCATCACATCTTTAAATATTTGCTTTATCTTGGAATTTGACATGAGCTAGTTTGCAGTAGTATTTCTATCACAGATGTGAATTAACTATAGTCAGTTGTACTTTTAAAATAATGTGTCAAAAGACTTGGGATATAATCGTTTATTTTTTTTCTTTTACTTCTTCTTTGAATGGTTTACTACATATATTTCCCCTCAACGCTCCAGTTTACTTACCATATGCTGGATATGTGGTGGCATAATTGAAGCCAGAAATATTGCAGTCCCTAATATAAATGATTTATGAGAAATTGAGTTTGTTCAATGATCTTTTTAGTTTTTGTTATTTATATTTTGCCTGCACAGCAACTGTTAATACATATCTACATATGCACATACATGCTCACTCACTCACCCATTCACACACCCGCTCGCTCAGTCACTCACAACCCCCCCCCCCCCCCCCCCCCCACTCACTCCTTCACTCACTCACTCACTTGTGTGTGTGTGTTTTTTCTTAGTTTTGTTGTAGAAATCTTTGTGTTGTAATGTCATAATTGTGTTAAAATGTCTTCTCAATATCATTGCTGTTTGCTTAAGTGGCATTTCTCTGGTTGTTATGTTTACATTCACCTAGCATGTTATAGCTATCTAAATCCCTGTGAAGACACTAAAATACCAGAGCTGTTTCAGCCCCACTGAATTTCCCATCCATCATAACTACTGTACACACCCACTCAAGTTTCTTCTCTTTGGCATCATACCTCTCCATATCCATTGATGCTGTCTTATTATATTCCCACTGAAGCTATCTTATTATATTCATGCCCTCTTTAACCCTTTCATTACCATATTCCACTGCTTATGATTTTCACTTAATTTTGAAAATAATCAAGAATTTGGAGGGATTTAGTAAAATAACTAACTTTCTCATTATTAAGCTGGTGTATGGAAAATGACTTAACAAAAAGTTCTTACATAAAATTACTATGGAAGGTTTAAATTTGAATATGAACACTTTAAAACAAATGAATATTTATCATAGAACCAAGGGTGGTTTCAGACGGGTTGGTATCAAAAGGGTTAAACATGAAATTATTTGGCAATATTCTTATTCAACATTGCTTTTCTTTAAATTCTCTATCTCCCAAACTGACACATACAGACACACACTCACTCTTCAATAATTATTTTGAAGATTTTTTTACAGTTGTTTCTTTTTAATTTTCTTTTTTTTTAATCTAATGTAAAATGGATAGCTCTGCCAATTCAAACATTGTCATGATTTGTTGAACATGTTTTATAACTGTGAAGTGAAGGGTGGTATCTATCATCAACTAGATAAACTAAAACAAGCAGAGTAATAATGTACTTTATTTAAGGGATCAATCAATGGAATGCTTGTTGTAGGTTTTACGGATCATGTTGTTGGTGGTTATTCAGAATGACTCCTGCTTCACTTGTCTAACCTCCTCTCATCACCCATATTGCACTAACCACTACACCCAATCCTTTCTCCCCACTATATTGGTCCTTTGAAATTCTCTCCTTGCAGATGTTTTCCCTGCGAATGTTGACTTGCAACTATTCAAGAGAAATGTTAGTTGCATCAATCTCACCAGTGTTGGAGGCCATGGGCACAACCCCTTCTTTTAGACCAAATAAAAAAAAAAGAACAGTTTTTATATTCTACTCTGTATCTTGAATGAAGATTCAGTTAATTTGATCAGTTTGGATGTAAGTAACAAAACAGTCATAAAGTTGAACTGTTCAATATGTTTCAATATATGAAGCTTAGATAAAGTTAGTATATGTCTGGCTAAGAGACAAAATTGAGTTTAATATTCTTGAACCAAAAGCTAGTAAAGACTGTTGGTCTTGTATATAAACTGAAGGACAAACTACTAATTATCTTTAAAATGATCTGGACATCTTTGACATTTGTCCTCATGTTGTGAGTTATGCACCAATAACTGAGAGCTAGATTAGCTGATGCTTTCTAGATGTGCCAACAATAGAAAGTATTACAAAAACTGTTGATAATCCATGGTGTTTTCTATTATACACAAGTGTGATCTGGAAGGGGAACATGATTTCAGTTAGTTACTGAAATTGTTTCAGATGTAAAATATAACTTCCTTTTGATTGTATAATTTTGTTTTCTTATTTCTTTATTTTACTTTACTCAAAGATAACCCTGTGTAATTAACTAGAACTTTTCCAGTTAAACCGTGTAATGATAGAGTGGAAGATAATATTTATGTTGGTGTTTAACTCTTAACGTCCTGTAGGACCCAGTACCACACGATACCACATCATCAAATTGATATGAATTATTGAACTATATATATATATATATATATATATATGGGGAAAGTGAAATATTTTTGTGTGAAAACACCTCAAGCACCCGTCGTGTTTCTTACCTGTAAATTTCATAACAAATAAGCTACAAAAAACTAATTTTTAAGCATTTTCTGCTCAATCATTACAGGACTTAGAAAATTTCTTACAGGATGTTAAGAGTTAATGACTTCAGAATTGGCAGATTCTTCTGTTTTTCAAGTTCAGATTAGGTACAGATATGAATAGTTCCTAATTCTGTACAGCTATAATTTAGTTGTGCTCCCCTTTGAGTTATCAAATGTTTTGCATTATGTTCTAAAGTAACAAAAGTAGTATGCTTTAAGTTCACTTGAGCTAAATTTAGATGCCTGGATAATCTATTAGTAGTACTTTCCTGCATGATGGTTATGTTTGGCTGTCTTAATGAGAATATATGTATTGTATTTAGAGTTGTACTACTTTTGTTGATCAACTTATTAAGTGCAGTTGTAACAGAGAACATACTTCATGTTTTGTTTAACTATGTGTAGCCTGGTTTTTAGAATAGGTACACTGTATCCTTGCGTGTTGAAAGAGGTAACTAAAAGGGTTGGCATCAGGAAGGGCATCCAGCCGTAAAACACTGCCTCAAAAAGTTCCATCCAGCCCTTGCCAGCATGGCAAAGTGGATATTTTTAAAATCGATTTTATTAAATTAAGGATTTCTTACATTAGCACATGACAAGAATTTTGTAGGGAAGGTCACAGTGAATTGAACTGACTGCAGTGCATACCTGCTACTATTTTTTTTATCATCATTTGAAATGATTATAGGTAAAGTTGGCCCTGGTAGGAATTGAACAAAGAATGTTGAGGGAGGGAGCTAAATTCTGTTAGGTTCTTTCATGTTTCATCCACTCCACTGCCTTATTTTAAGATAACAGCTCTTATAGTTTAGTGCAATGGTTCTCAAACTTATTTTGTCACAGAACCCTTATGCAGTTTACCTAACATCGTGGAACCCATATCTATATTTTACAGACAACTCCCCACCACCACCCTAATTTGAACAAGACATTAAATGAATCAAAAATTGAAAATCATGAATATCATTTTTTTATTTATAAGAAGCCCAACATTTTTTCGCAGAACCCTGGAGTTCCTTGGAACCCACTTTGAGAAATGTTGGTTTAGAGGAAGGAGGAAAGAGAAAGTGTGACATTTATGCTTTTCTCAAGGGTTTCAGTGACATAATAGAACTAAAATGGCTTCCACAAAGGAAACAGCATCACAGTGTTGGTTTTGAAGAAACTTACCTCTTGCTCAATGACGCTCACCACCAATTTGTATTAAAATAACAAACACCAAAGTTATTTTAGTCAATAAATAGAATTAAACATTCTCTGTAATAGGATGTGATTTTTATTCTCCTAAGTATGTCATATCATTTTTCATGTACTATATATATATATATATATATAATACATGAAAAATGGTATGACATACTTAGGAGAAATATATATATATATATATATATATTTCTCCTGTCTTGTATTTACATATTTACAATATTACAAAAGGTTTTATTTTAATTTTATTTTCTCTTTAAAATGAAATTCATAATTTCGTATTTTCTTTTTTTAAATATAAAGGGTTTATTTTCATTGTATGAATTACATTGATTTATATTGAAGTCATTGTATGCATTGGAGACTGTATTTTAATTTGTCTAATTACTAATTCTCATACTGAATAATATTCCCATATTTAAAAATATGTAGGGGTTGGTGGTAAGAAGCACATCTAACTGTAAAATACTGCCTCAAAAATCTCTGTCCAAGCCATGCTAGCATGGAAACATGAACATAAAAACGATGATACTATATATATGTTTAATATGATGCACATCTCTGCCTTTTTTGGGTTTACACAATTATAAACTTTTGTCATCAATAGAAATATGCATAATTATTTGGGTCTGCATGCTATTTTAATTATATTTTAGAATATTACACTAATCTACACTGATTTGTATTAATTATTTTTTAAAAAGTTTAAAACAACAAAAATATTGTCTGCCTTAATTTTATTTGCTTTCTTTTGTTAAATTGATAGAGGTGTATATACCTGTAGAGAAGGTGGCAAATTGATAGAGGTGTATATACCTGTAGAGAAGGTGGCAAATTGGCAGGGTTGTTAGAGCGTTGGTTAGAATGCTTTGCAGTATTTGTCCCGGCTCTCTGCGCTCTGAGTTCAAATACTGGCGAGGTCAATTTTGCTTTTCATCCCTTTGGGGTCCATAAATAAAATACCAGTCCAGTACTGGGGTCGATTCTTCTCTCTCTCTCTCTTTCTGTCCCCCCCCCCTCTCAGAAACTGGCTGTGATCAGGCCTGGAGAGGATCTGGGTACCACCAGGTTTAAATGATCGATTCTCTGTCGGTTTCGATGATGAGTGTTCCATTGCTCGATCAACAGAATGGCCCACTCATTGAATTAATGTGTAAACGGCTGAGTATTCCACAGACACATGTACCCCTAACGTAATCCTCAGGCAGAATCAGCGTGGCACACAGTGTGACAAGGCTGGACCTTTGAATTACAGGTACAATCCATCCAACCGGCTTCTATACAGTTTCCGTCTGCCCAGATTCACTCACAAAGCTTGGGTCGAGCCGAGGCTATGGTAAAGGAACTTGCTCAAGATACTACACAGTGGGATCAAACCCGAGACATCGTGATTGCAAAGCGAGCTTCTTAACCATTCGGCCATGCTGCATCGATCAGGTTTAAATAAATGCCCAAGAAATGCTGTATGTTACAATGGCACCCCTACAACTCCATTAGGAGTTAAGGGCTCGGAATTGGAATCTGTAGAGAACCATATTTTTATTTTCAATTAAAATGTAACATGCAAATATTAATTGGCTGGGATAAATAAATCAGATGATGTTAGGAATTTCTGTAGTAAACACTTTTTTTTCCTGTTATATTACCTGTTTTTCTTTTAGGAAAAACACGTTCATAAGATTTTTTTTGTTTTTTTTTGTTAATATGAAATGTAACATCTTGTGTTCCAATTGCTATTGAATACTACCATCAACTAGGATTATTAATCTTTTGGTTATATCTATCGCTATTATATTGAGGTTTTCATAACATAAACTATGTATAGACATGTATATTCTATGGAAGTTCTGTTTACATAAGACTCTGAACTGGTTGTGACCAGAAAAGAAGCTCCCCCAAAACTGGAGTTAACAGTGTTTACTGGATTCTGAAAGTAATGTAAATTGTTTCCACTGACTTTATATATTTAGACGAAAGAAGAGTCACTTTGGTTCCAGATAATTTGAGAACACT
This sequence comes from Muusoctopus leioderma, assembly GCA_027124095.1. Classification (NCBI taxonomy): domain Eukaryota; kingdom Metazoa; phylum Mollusca; class Cephalopoda; order Octopoda; family Octopodidae; genus Muusoctopus; species Muusoctopus leioderma. Next base: position 16,043 of record JAOPJM010542608.1, read on the forward strand.
ATATATATATACATACATACACACATACATATTTAAAGAGCACACATGTACAAGCATACACACACACACATATATTCAAGCTCCTTTCCAATAAATTTAGATCTCTTTTGCCTAATTAGAAGTTACTCTGTTTCTAAGAATTAATAGCTTTAATGAATATACTTTTTGAGTAAAAGGCATATTCTAATTAAGTTAGTGTTAATGTATGTATTAATGGAACATTAATAGGTTAGCTAGAAATAAATATGCAGTGAGTAAAAAGACAATTGTCAATGACTAATGATTTTATTTTTCTGGCAAGTACAGGATACAACTCCAGACATGTTTTGGTCTTATTATTACCTCATCAAAGGTGGCGAATTGGCAGAGTAGTTAGCACGTCGGACAGAATGCTTTGCAGTATTCGTTCTGGTGCTCTGAGTTCAAATCCCGCCGAGGTCAACTTTGCCTTTCATCC
>JAOPJM010542698.1:0-16497 GCA_027124095.1 Muusoctopus leioderma
GCTTGACCTCCCGATGCCATGGATCAGGTTACCATCGCCAAATGTGTGAGCATGCCTGTCGGTGTGCGTGTGTGTATGTGTGTGTGTGTGTGTATGTGTGTGTGTGTGTGTGACTGTGTGTATCAAGGGAACAAAAACCAAAATGTACAGAATAGAAAGTATTAATGCCATTAATAATATTGTATTCATTCAAATGGCATAACAAAACAATCAAACTAACACCACGAAGCAGATGTCAACAAACTCCAAGAATTAGAAAGACGACTGTCAAAGATTTGATCACCTGAAATGGATTGGATGAACTACTGATATTCTCATCCCAAGCTCTGCCAGAAATTCAATTCCTAGTAATCCTTCCTTAGGGTTATAAGAAATGATTGACCTGCAGACAGGAACACCTAAGAAATGACCTGCCCCGTAAAATGCCAAGAGCATAAACAATTTACCTGAATGACAGATGCATGTACATCCTTTCGATAATTTTGGTGTAAGGGGCACGGTGAAAAACATTTGCTCCGATTACAAACAATACATAGAAACGGTACAACATGTTTCAGCAGTCGAGAGACAAAATATTGATTTCTATATAGTGCAAAGAATAACTTCAATAAATACATACACAAAGCTACACATGCTAAAACACAAGGCCACCGTAAGTACTGATTATAAGACAGTCAATCCCATTACAACATTCCTCTAAATTAACTTTGCTTAATATTAAAACATATCAGAAAGGACGGAGTCGCACACAATGAAGCAGTAAATCACAGTCATCGTCGGCAATCTCTGTGGAGGATGATTGTCCATCAGATTAAACTTCTGTGGACCGCATGCGACTATGAAGGTTAATGCAGGATCCGCATGACTGCTCACATATCTGGCATATCTTATTTAGCGTGAGAAACGTTGTTGTGTTAGTTGCTTAGCGCTGCTTTCTACGTTCCCGTTTATTGTTGAGGTGTTAAGTTCGGGCTTTGTCGAAATGTTGGACTACATTATAGAGGATCCGATTCCACTTGTATCGGTATTCGAAAACGACTCTTACTCATACGCGTTGATGCCACACTACTTCAAAATTTCTTAATGTACGTCTTTGAACCGCTTCCTTTGTTCTCCTCACGTGCGCTTTTCTTCATTCTGCAGCCAGAAAAACAGTTTTGGGAGCAACCGATGGTCCGGCATTCCCACGACAGGGCCACCCATCGACGTAATTATGGTTTTGATGCAGGTACTATTGGCTTGTACGAGTTTGCTGACATTCATCCGTTCGTGTGTGCATTATTTTCTTCAGATATCGCTGGTGGTATATATTCAGCTTATTGAAATGTCACCTATAAATTGCCCAAATTGTAAAGAAGCGTTTGTACAACAACTGCCTTACCAATTCCGTTGTTCATGATCATGATTTTCATTTACCAGTCTTTTCGGGCTCCAAAGGTTCCGCTAGCATATTTTTCCAGCAGATGAAACAAGTGAGATTCCTCCTTAGTTGCCACAATATGATATATTTTTCCCTTCTTAAATATGGTAATAATCATAGGATCTCTAATATCAGAGGTATCTTTCTAGCATTCAAATTACCAATACCGCACCTGAAGCTTTGTTGTCGATGATTCATTCCCAAATTTATACATCATAGCCAGAATTCCGCTCGACACAGGTTACATACCTTTTATGGTACGGAATGCATTCTTTGGTTTCTGTCATATCAGGTGGTCCAGATACGTTATTCTTCTTCAGCTTCTGTGCGATCTTGTGCAGAGATATTACGCTGACTGCACAGTCACGATTAAGAAAAGTAAAGAAATGTTCCGAATGTTCTGGTTGTTGACAACTACTTTTGATCTGATGGGTTTTAAACCTGTTGGAGCGCCACTAATTTTCTTCAGCTGTCCCTCATCATCTAATCTTGTCTCACTAACGCTCGAAATGTATGTTATTGACGGGCTCATTACCTCAGAGACGAGTGGTAACTGTTATACCGGCCGAAGGCTATTTGCCCTGGTAATAAAGGTCCGAACGTTCCATGATCCGAATTTTATTATGTATTCTTTCTTTTGTCCGCAAAACATTTCACTTCTGTGGATGGAGGGACCAATGTGGCGTAGCTGAGGCAGGTTATGTTGAGGCACCTTTTCTGGCCTCTTCTCAATGCAGGATGAAAAAAGTGAATGTTAGAAAGGACTACTCAGATGCAGCTACCAGAAGGCATTTATGCATTGGTCTAAATATCTGACCACCGTCAAACAACCACCAGTTCCGAGCCACTTCGTGTCTAACAGCTCCCAGGTATCAAAAACCTGCTACCCTTGCCACGGGAGACGTCTGTGCATAGTATTGTTTAACTTGGAGAAACAAGACAGTGAGATGCGTTGGTCCATTGGCAAACATCCCAAGACTGGAGGTAGCAAAATGTTGCTGGCATTATTTGCCATCACAGGCGTTGGGGTTATTTGACTCACATTCGCCTGTTCCACTGGACATTAGAATTCCCTGTACCCCAGGTATGGGAGGCAAAGGCGCCATTTAGCACTTACTCAAGGTACCACTTTCGAGTCTATGGAGGGAAGGGATGACCTAATGTCGCATTCACAGTTTGACTCTGAGGAGTGTCCGGCACCGTACACTTATGCAAGACTCTTAAGGAGGCATAAACATATCAATATGTGTAAACATATCAATAAACATATCAATATGTGTAATATTCTGTACTGACAGGAGAAAAATACTTTCTTGTTGGAGATGCTATGATGATTCGTAATGTCACACCATCAGTCTTTTTGTCACCTATTATGGGTACACATAAAGTAACTTAATAATTCAGTGATATGTAAAACATGTCACTATTTTATTCCAGCCTTAGGAAAATAGAAGAGTTATTCATAAAATTGGAATACAACACCAATATATTTATTTCGGTGTCTTTAATCTTCTCAAATTTAAATGACTGGTAATATTGATTCGGAAAACATTAAGAACTTGAGTACAAAAACAGTTGTCGATCATGTGGACGCTCTTTGTCTCGTGAATGATGTACGGTTGCAAAGTCTCCGGATTAAGGATAACTCCGTGTCCTCTCCATATTTTTGTGCAGTGCTCTTTACTGCAAGAACGCATGAGGGGTGTTTTCTTCCTTCTTACTCCCTGTTTGCAGTAGCCTTGCAAACTGTCATGGCTGCTCTCTTTCCATCCCTGGCTAAGCCATACAAATCTATAAAACTTACAAAACCACGTTATTTAATCTAAATAATGAAGAATAGAGTGTTTCAAACTGTGAGATAGACACCAAAGATAGAGAGACTGAGGCGAGAGAGAGAGAGAGAGAGAGAGAGAGAGAGAGAGCGAGAGCGAGAGAGAGAGAGAGAGAGAGAGAGAGTCAGACAGAGAGAGACATATAACTATATTCTAATATATCTCGAATTGGATAAGTAATCGCAAACTCATGTAATGATTGCGTTGAAATTGAATATTTAACCATGTTCTGTGAAGATAGTTACATCATGAAATTATAATAAGAAATAATTTAAGAAACAATTGTGTGTGCTTTATTGCAAGATTTAAGTATTCAATAAACTGACAAAGGAAATGAATTTTAATTCCCAATATTTACGCAGGTAAACTACTCCTACAACTCTCCTGAAAGATGTGAATGCTACAACATATTATTCCACAAACCTTAAACATTGGTCAGCGAAATGATACAACGAGGATGCCACTACGTAGTCGGTGGACATGCTAGGAATAGCAGAGAAATCGCATTCAAATTATACCTCACCGTCTTTAAGAAGGAGTGACACATTGGATAATATAGACGTAGATACACAATGCTCAGACAAAGGAGGGGATGGTCAGGATTGGAGTGCCTTTGGTCCAGGGTCTGCCCATTCAGAGCTGAACTGGTGCTAAACAACAAGATGAACAACAAGACTAGTCACTCATTAACATTTTTTAAAATATACATTAAATTATATATCAACCATTAGTTTTGGTTTTGTTCTGCATATAATGATAAAGTTTTATCAAGATTTATGTGGCTTTATCAGATGCATTGAATTTCTAATTAGAAAAACCTATTCACCTTTAAATGGGAAACATTGAAAGAGAATTACATGAGTCGTACACAATTTGTATATAATGAGGAACACGTTAGGACAATGATTCAATTCATAGAGGACATTTTCTATTAATTCTCTTTACTTTCCGCTATCACATTAGACACCACATATGCTCTTGGCACGGATACGAAGAATAGGAAAATGTTTGACATCCTTTTCCAATAACTTTTTACTGCAGGTAATGTTGTCTTAATGAAGTAATGACAATGAGTTTCGCTTGTAATGTAATAATATTAAAATATTGTCTCGTCACATTTAATTGGTCATTCGACTGGGAAATTAATGTACATCGCAAATGAATAAAGAAAACCACTGAGAGTGAACAAGAAAAAGAAATCAAGATATCCAATGAATAAATTAGTAGCATCAAGTTGCCTCACTTCATTTAAATGAAATTTCTAATTTTGGAAACTTATTACTTTCACTTCAACTACAGTGCTAATAAGACTAGCCATGAATCTTGAAATTTTGATTCACCTTCAAACGACAAAAGATCAAACATGAGATGCACCTTGTGAGGAAGAGAGAAATAGGGCAGAATTAAGCTGTAGAATATTTCAGGAGAAATTTTGTGAAAAAAGTGTGTTAAAATTAAATATGAATTCCTGAAAGAGATACTTTAATCATAGCCGGTATTGAAATTTGAGGGTATTGGCTTTAAATGATAAAATTAAATTGAATGTAATCAAAATGTATTTAATGTATTTGTGAAATAAAACATGAAATAAAATATATAAGGAGTGCGTACAAATTACACATACCTATATACACACATACATACAATCATACATGCATACACACACACATGTACATACATACATGCATACATACATACATACATATCCTTTCATTCTTTTAGTATTTCAATCATTGGATTGCAGCCATGTTGGGGCACTACCTTCACAAGTTTCAGAACATAATTCAGTCTCGTATTCACTTTATTGATGTATATTTACCGAATCACTAAGTTACTCTCACTTTTTTTCTTTTTTTTACACAAAACATATGTTGCATACTTAAACATAAACACCGAGATGAACACGAACACAGGAACACATTTATAAATATATCTATGTACATACATATATATATATATATGTGTGTGTGTTTGTTTATATTAAGGCACAAAAGCTTCGGGAATAAGAAAAAGAGTATTGCAGAGTTTTATTATATCATCTTCATTCGCATCTTGTGTAGGAAGATAGGCGGAGATATAAGTAATGAAACGGTTTCCATATAGTGTGATATATGGAGAGTCACGAGCTTCTCATTAATGTCTTATAGATGTATGAGTTGAGCTTTCCACTAGGTTTGTTTCTACAGCAAAACTGAGTCTATGAATGCTGCGTTTTCCTTGCGTTCCTCTCCTTCAAAAGATGGTGTAACCTTAACAAAATCCTTCAATTTTCTCTTCTCCCAATAGTTGTGTCTCACAAAAAGCAGCAACACCAATGTTCAGCCTTGGCAGTTTGTGGATCTCAAAAGCTTTTCATGTTTCAGGTCAGTTGCCGTCCACCATCATAACAAGCAGCGTTCTGACGTTCTAAATTCCAATAGTCATTTCACTTGGATGAATGAGACACTTCTTGGTGTTTCGAATGCAAAGAGGATGGTCCACTGGGGGGTGGCTTCCCAGTCAGGAACAAAAGTGACTTCCGACATTTAGTCCAGATTTTCTAGGGTCCTCCCCATTCTGGGTAGGCAGCAGTGCAGGACAGGATTTCAGAAAGTTGACCTCACATATCTGACGCCAATGTGACAAGGCGCACGTCTTGTCTAGAAGCTTCCAGTTTCATAAACACCTCCTTCGTCATCCTTATTCCATCACCATTGGACTTTTCGTAAAGATTAGCAAGTAGAAGTGCCGATGGTGTTGATATGTTTAACGTAGATTTTTAACGTAGATTTGTAACCTATGCCCCCTGATAGGTGGACCATCGTCTACGGTATACATGGTACGTTACATGTTGGATCGGTTGATTAAACTGCATATATATATATTATGCATTATGCATGTATGTATGTGTGTGTGTGTATGCATGTATATACATGCATACATACAAGCAGATACATATACATATACATTTCCTTCTCTTCTGCCACAACCTTTGTTTCGGCTTTGATATTTGGTGAATGACAGAACTTCATGCTGTTTGCGTCTTATTCATTTTTACTGTGAAGTTTGAATGATTTCAAATCTATCATATTTCGAGAGATATTCTTGGATAATGAAAAGCTTTGTTTCCAGTTATTGCAGTTACTAGTTCTGATCCTGAGAGAAGTGTCTTGAATATTTGGCAATAGGCAGTGGTGCATCACTTTGGAAGTTTTCTTAATATCGTCTTAACTTTGGTGCATGGACTCGCAAAATATTCCAGATAGAAATTGTAAGTATTCTCAAAAGAGAGTAGAAATTTGCAACGTTTATTTTCTCAGTATTTTAGCTGCTGAATAAAGGCCATCGGTTTTGAGTATGATCATTGAAATGCTTAACGTTTCCCAGTGTGTTAGGCGCAGTCTTTTTTATATAGTCGCGTGCATCATGTATATCATGATACGTAGTAAATCCCAATGTACATTTAAAGTGAAATACAAATGTTTTATTACACGAATTCTCTGAGTTTATTTCAACCAAAAATATCTTTCAGTGGCTAAATTCTTACCAAAATAACTTATTTTTCTTAATGTTATCTGTGCTAAGAGTTAGAGATCGAATAAATACAATATTGTTTATGACAATTGATAGCCTTAAGAGATAACTAAAGAAAGATGTTATATTGGAAGTTTATACTGATATATCTATAATTTTCAAACGAAAAAGTGAGATAGCCGTTGAACGTGTAGGTGTACATAAGCGTGTTATATATACATGTACATATCTTTATGTTGATCTACGCTGTTTCGTGTACTAATACTATTTTAAGTTCAGCTTGGCAAGCTTCCGGACACATCAGCAAATGTTTTGTTTCCTGATTCTATATAGGAACAGAAGTTCCTAGCTAGCTCCAAATGACCGGCTTGATGCCTGTCACTGAAGAGACGATAATTACTTCAACAGATCCGTTGCACGTTTAGGTGTACATGAGCGTGCTATATATACATGTACACATTTTTATTTAACATTATACATTATACATTTTCATCATATTGCATATATGTACCAATATATATTTAAATGTACTTTACTACGGAGAGTAACGTACTGCAATTTGCGTCTTTCTCTTTAAAGTAGTATTAATTGTATTAAACAATATGCATGTCTGTACATTATGCTGGAGTTTTAGATTATGTTTTATGCATGAATGTATAATATTTAGAATCGTAAATATTAGCCAGAATATATAGAAAAATCAAATAAAATGCATTCATCTAAAAACGAAAATGGAATAAAATCGTATCTCTTAGAATATCCCATTAGTTTCACACGAAAATAAAATACCAATATCAAAGTCTGTATTGATTTTGTTATTTTCATGTAGTATGATATGTGTGCCTGCGTCGATAGACACAGAGTTTATGTTTGAGAACATGGCATTAGGTGGTTATCGCTGTAGAGCATGCGATAAGTCGCTGGGCGAGCTTTCACCGACGTTCTCGTTTCGATTTCTGCTTCAATTCACTTTATCCTTCAAAAGCGAATACTTTTGACTTAAAGCTTGTATTTGCTATGGATGCGACACCATCTTCTCACTTCCTCTACTATAACACAGCGATCTATATTATAAGGTAAAGAAAGCGATATTTAATTCTGAAGTGAACATTGTATTGTAGAACACATATTCACGTATTCATAGATTAGAATATCGAAGTGAAATAAATCTTCCTTTTATTTTCGATTCTTCACTTAAAATCGATTCTACCTGCTAATGATTTTCAGAAATGGTTAAATATTACACAAGTTCACAAATTTAAATAAGCTCACATGCAGTGGAGGGACATGAACACTTACGTTCCGAGTAATGACCTTCTTGAAAGAGAAATATTTGTTTCTGACAAATACTACCTATTTGAATACAGTATACTACCATGCCAACGATAATCCAGGCTATTAAAGATGGTCGACAGAATAGCATTATTAAACCACCATCAGTTTATTAAATAAATATTAAACGACAACTAATTTTCAGTGGAGTAGAGGTTAACTCACGTTTATTGTTCGAATGATTAAACAATGATACTGCACACACACACATACACACACACACACACACACACGCAAACACAAACACACACACACACACACACACGACACACATGACTTTAATAGAATTGGTTGCAACTCAGTAACAATTAACAATAAGTATTTCGTTTGATTCTAAAGTCTCAATATCTAGTTTAGTTTATGCTACAATAACAGTATTAACAGCAATTCACTCCTTTTTATCGATGTGTATGAAACTATGTTATTGAAATATATTTCATATACCGTAGAATCATATAGTGGTTTTTCTTTTAATTTTACTTAATTGAAGTACCTCTCAGTTTATACCTTATTTATTGTTTGTTAACTCTCACTTCATATCGCGTATCCCAATATCACATAGTATTGGAAGGTGATATTTAATATCACACCTGATGAAACTTACTGAAGTATCACCTTAAGATACCTAACCAATTCAATTTGGAGCAGCAATACTTTGAGAAGAATTCGGTGATAAATATTTTCTTTCCACAGAATAATAGTTGAAATGAATATTTAAGAAATTTCAAAATATTATTCGGATAAACAAATAATAATCAAGTCAGACTATTATCATAAATGGCTCATAATTATATCACCGTAAGTTATATTGCTAAACTTTTAAGACATCTTCCAGCTTGGTTGTGAATTGAATGCTAATATATTTGGTTAATGCACTGAAGAGCTTTTAAACTTATACCTTGTCTTTAAACTGTATGATGGATTTTTCATTTATATATTAATACTTTAATAAATATTTTATAAAAGTGTAAAGTTTAGTTGTAGTTATTGGTTAAATACATAAACAAAATATAGATCTAACAAGTCCTTCATAAGCTGTTTTTGCAAACATAAGTGCTATTTCACTTGATCGAAACTGTATTTAAATTTCGATTCCATACTCCTTCTTACAAACTCGAAGTTGTGTATTCATGTAATAAATATTTTATTCTAGTCTGTTTCCATTAACAAAACATTTAATTATTAATTCATTAATAGGAATAGTATTTTGGAATTACTCAACAAAACAAATAATTAAAAGCAAGTATTGAGTACTTAAACACAATATTGTGAGAGAAATGGAAAATGTTTTTATCCCAAAGACATTAAGTTAATTCGTTTTAAGTGAGAGAAAACAAATTCAAATTTGACAATTCCGCACACTAGGGGCTTAACATGAATATGCGGCTCTAGATCTCTAAAATGATAGGGAACAATGATCAACGAAAAACCTGAAGCAGTTTAATTATATCTGGGATTTGTTACGGATATCAGGTAATGCTATCCTCTCAATTCATAAGATATTTATGTTATAACATCCTCTAAATAGATGTGTCTTCTTCCATATTTATATATGACAGTCGAAATCATTGACTTCTGCCATGGTTCACTTGGATTTATAGATGCAGTGTTTTAGGCCTCGTGGTATTCAAATTCTCCTGCGAGTACGGAATAGAAAGGACTATGTTTTTCATGCTTGAATACAGCGTTGTAAGCCAATGAAATACGTTTGTTTTAGTTTTACAAATATTCCACTGTATACCTATACCACTGAGATGTATATACATAAAACGAGCTGGTATGCACCCTGACAAATAGTTTTTCTAGTCACATACACAAATAGGAAGGATAAGAACTTATTCGTGATTGGTTCTACCTATAGACCTGGCCATCTATTGGAATATGCACCGTAATAATTTTCAAATCGTTCGTATATTGTCTTTATGAGCTTCAAGACCCAGCAGTTAGCAAGGTCTAATTAGATCGAATGTTGATTCCTTGCATTGGTACAAGACAACAGTGTTGTAGGTGAGAGATAGAAACGCAGTCGATTTAATTGGCCCACACTGTATCATTGGTACTATTTTATTTATTGGCAATCGATAGTTGAAAAACTTCACTAATCCCCATTTGTAAAAAAACATGCTGCAATATATTTAATACGGTACTCTACTCTTTCTGAGTTCTGCCACCCTATAATTAGTACGAATATTACCAAACCAACGAAAACGTGGGTTGCATCGATTGACTAACGATAACTTTTCCTTCGTGTCCAATAGTACGCTCATAACTGGCCCCAACTTTCAATTCGATGTCGTCGACGACTTTGATTCCACCTTCACCAACCTCATATATAGTACGAAGTCTAAACGCTGTAATCTCCTATAGTGACGTAACCGGGTGCCGTCTAATTGACCGCTTCCACGAGCAGCTTCATGACGTTTGTAATAATATCGATGCAATCTCGAAACCTATAACTAGATATTTCAATACGTCAGACCATTCCTTCAATCACCTTTCTGTATGTGGCGTCACATTACATTGTGGCTCGAACCTCACCCGTAAACACAAAGAAAGAAATCTCATCGTTAGGTAAAGCTCTTCCATGCCCAGGTGTATGAATAAACGCCTCACATTCTCCTAGTCCACTTGAACCCATGTCTTCTTATTTTTTCCTCCATATCTCCCCATGTAACAGCAGTTACTAATACCCCTTCTTCGTCGTATACATGATTATATGCAAATATGCTCGTAGAAACCAAACTAAGTTTCAGCGAGTTAAGTTGCTATGAAGACAGCAAAATACAAATTACGGTACTTGTTCTTCTTTGAAGAGGAAGAATATGAAGGATAATAAATATCAAAATTGCAGAAAAGCGAATGATTGCGTTATTAGTCGGTTTATTCTTCCCGAATAAGGGCAATTGTCGGAAACGTTCGGATTTCCACTTCTTACGACATATTAACTTACTGTCATTTTTTCCTACGACATATTATGGATTAAACTTTAGCGACGCAGAAAACCAGTTTCCTTATATTCTGTATCTTACCTTTCATAAATATATGTACTTGTGGCTGTTTATATTTATGTGTTTGTGGGTATATATGTTCGTGGGGGCATGTATGTATGTTTGCATAACTATGCATACTAAGGATATACAAAACGACTGATGCATGAACGTTTCAATCCGTGTATTTGCGTCTTTAGTTTCTCATAGATTACATTGTAGTTTCTAGCTTCTCTTCCTCTCTTATTGACCTTTTCCCTCTCTTGGTCCTTCACACGTTTCACAACGAGATTTGACGCTCCGCTCTTTATTGCATCTCGGTTCATATATACTCCTCAACTCATTGGTTATTTACTCAAATCTCCTTTTCAAATCATTTTTCCCTTCTCCCTTATTTTTCGTCTTTTCTTCTTTCTGTTTTTTTCAGATTTCCTTTCGCGCATGCTATCTCTCTCCCTCCCACTTTCTTTCTAATGAACACTCTCTCGACCAGTTTATTCTTCTGGTGACAGTGAAAACCCCGTATAACCATCCGTGTATTGCTTTAGGGGAGACTAGTTGAATACAGCCCCAACGAATGTATCCAGCCTATGAGATTTGGTCTCTCCAAATTGCAAAGGATCAGCTCACGAAATATCGGGATCTCAGTCATGTAAGATCACTTTATGTGTTCTTCCAAAAATCATTCTTTGCGTTTTATCATTTTTATTCTATAGATGATTTAACACAACCACTCGGCTCAGTGGTGAATTTAACGGAAATCACTTTGTAGCAAATATCCAGGCCAGTTTCGAAAACAAAAACCTGATGTAATACTTGCGATTCCAATACTTCTCTTAGATTGTGTCAATGGTTGTCAGAAGTATAGGTTAACAAGACTTCCTAGCGGAGGCTTGTCTCTTGTAGCACAACGTTAACTTTGGAATGTACCTATTGAACTGTCAATGATATATAATCCACATATCATTGTAGCTTAGTTCACTACTGGCAAACCAGCCAGTACAACATTTCGGGAGGCCTAATCACAGCTATTCATTAGAATCAATAGGTTCTTTAGCTTTGTTCTTCTCCTTCAGCCATCGACAAAATCGAAATGAAAAATATATGTATAACAGAACACTCGTCCATCCTCTAAACAATTATTCTGCTTTGCGGAAACCTGTGTGAAACTGGGTTTAAAATTGATCCTATTTACTGCCTCTTATTAAAATGAGCCCTCATAATGTTCTTGCCTGAGATACAAATATAGAATCCTCCAACTCTAAACCATATCTGTCGTCCAAATCTACATTCTATATCATATCTTCTTTCTTAAAGGTGGTTTCTGTATCTACGTAGAATTCACACAATCCAAACACTTACATATCTCACCAGGACTTCCTCAGAAAGAATTTATAATTAATTTGGCTCATATTTCCTCTTGAAGAATCCTTTAAATTTATGTAGTGTTTCTACCGCTCCCCGTAATCTTCCAACTAACCACAATGACTTCAAAGCACACAACTGCTCTTGACTCTCGCACATCTCCTACACAATAGTGTTGGCGAAGTGATGGAATCGTTCGTCATTCTTAACCATTTTCATCATTTACAATTCTCATCTAATCCACATGTCTGATACACAAATGGACACTCCAAATGTTTGATCATCTCCCACCTTCAAACCGAGCCATCACAATATATGTTCTTATACGATCGTTTACCACTATCAAATATTGGTAACACTTCTCTAATATGTGTACTGCCATACACACTCCAGCCCCATGAACCATTTTATGTATGAGGTCAGTTAATCGGTGGTAGCTCCACCGGTTCTAGTTCGTTTGCAATCAGAAGCAAAGGCTCCTCGCTACTGATCCATTAGAAACAGCTATATGAGTGATGGAATGGATGTCCTCCATATCCATGGCATGAGAGCCAATATCCCTTACACTTCACATGGTGCCTCTGTGTGTTTGCTGCAGCAACACAGAGTAGAATACAGTATACGTGTACATTACCAAGAAAATCCACCATCATCATAACTGGGAGCCGTATACCCAGTATCGTCCAAAAACAGACTGTCAGGTATTCAAGTTATGATGAATGCGTCATGTAGCCTTCAAAGTCTCAATTTGTACAGTTGTCTGGTTGCTTGTCAGGATGTTTTCTATCATATGTGCATATTCGTCCTACCCACTGCTTCTCAACCTAGAAGGAGCATTCTCTGATGGTTTCTCATGATCACCTTACATATACAATTTCACAAAAACAGTGTTACGAACGCTACGATTACAGTTTAGGGCTACGAAATACTTCGCTGGCTCCCAGGCGATCAGTATTATCTCTTTGCATCGTGCATCACGGCTGTCTATGCACTTCTTCACGAGTTGCACGCTTTCAGCACTTCAGCCCACAAGAAATACACTACTCCTGCTCTGGCATGAAATATTTCCTCAAGTCCTTCGTTCCCCGAACTGCAAACTATTTTTGTGGGAGGAATTTATTCTCAGACCGGATTCCTACCCCAAATACTTGTAGCAGGGTGGACACCGCTGGAGGTACCAAAGTGTCAGCTGCTGGTGTTAAAACGGGTGACGGATCCCCTCTCCGGCAACATCTTTCTCGTAGACATTGACCTACAAATGCTCTAGTTGAACATCAACCACATCAATTTCACCAGTCTGGGAAAACCTGCAACGTATATTCTCTTCCCCCCGAATAACGTAGAAGTACAAAACTCTTTCAAATACACCAATCGAATGCCGTTTTCAATTGAACACTGAATACACACCAGAAAGTTTCGCCTAAACCCATTAACCTCTCTCCAACATATACCTCATACCGTTGAAATAGTACCGTCCAAGGATGGATTCTATCCTCATAAAACTATTCCATTTCTTTGTATATATATACAAAAGTATTCAAAACATTGAAACATTCTTCAGTGTGTTCGATAGCAAAGTAAAAGCTATCTGACTAGAACATGTACCAGTCTAATAACATTTCAAACGGGTTGTAGCTAGTCATAAACAACACCTTGTTGATCACCTTCACACTCTATCCCTCCCTCCTACTAGCACAGTTTCGGTAAAACCAATTGTACATGTTTCTCTTATGTTACACGCCAATTATCTATCGATCGCAAGGACGTCAGGGAAGGAAATGGTATACTCTTCACATGTTGAAAGACTTCCACCAAGTCCGACATAAGAACCTCCCAGAAACATCGCTAGCGTATGAGCATCATTCCACTTTCATCTCTTGTATTGTAAATTTATTGTCGGCTTTCTGCAGTGCAACATACTAAGAGGAATCTATTATGTTGTTATCAACTGTGGTGTATCTTAGGCTCCATTTACGTCTCCTTCACTCTTCCCTGAATATAATAAGGATCAGATTATTGTCTCTTCAAACACACATATCTAGGTTAATAATGACACCCTTTATTGCTGCGTAACATTCCATCCACGGGCGTTATCTACGGACAGTCTAGAAACATTACGCTAGATGTACATGACCTTCATTATCAGAAACCTTGAAAACTTCCTTCATAATCAAGACACAAACACTGAAGGTTATTTGTTGATAAAATAACCTTCCTACATATAACAACTGCAATTAAAGTAATCAAATAACTACAAATGCTAGAGCTTACAATGGCTGATGATCGCTCATCGCAAACTTCCATATATAACATTCCAAAACTATATCTTAATGCTTACGCTT
The DNA here is from genome assembly GCA_027124095.1 of Muusoctopus leioderma. Lineage (NCBI taxonomy): Eukaryota > Metazoa > Mollusca > Cephalopoda > Octopoda > Octopodidae > Muusoctopus > Muusoctopus leioderma. The sequence continues at coordinate 14,792 of JAOPJM010542698.1, forward strand.
TATCTTCAAGTGTATGAAATACTTCAATTCTCACACAATGCCGAATACCAGCTTATTCTAAGTTCCTTGGATCCACCCATTCTCTCTTGGTCTCTTCAAAATACCCGTCCCTTACTTTTCAATAGATTCAACTCTAAGCAATTTGCCGAATCATTTCCTGCCAGAATCACAGTCCTTTTTTATCACTTTCCACTCCCGTATATTTCCGCTTGCCTTCGGGAAACTACATATGTTTAAACTGCCCATAAAGTAGGAACGGCTGTAAATATCAAAATGGGTAACGGAGTTGAAACATGTCTGTGATTATATTAGAATTCATACAACTTCCCTACCACAGACTGAAATTGAAACATGAAAAGAAGAAGAAATTATTTGAAGATGATACAAATCAGTCACGTAATTCAGTGATGGGCATTACGTTGAAAAACAGAATGTCATAGCTGTTGTCATTTGTTCAGTCCAGAAACAGTGTCTCATTATTTAATTCGCCGAGATCCAAACTAATTGATGAAACGAAACCGTTTAACGAATACCGTATAGTCGGATTTTATGCATTAACGTGATTGATAACAGTTAAATGGATGTAACAGAAAGCAAACCAACATCACCCAATCTCAACATTCTTATACGGCAATGTGATATATCACTTGATAACAACTCATGTTAAACCTTCTCATAATTCGGTTTAGCATGTTTTCATAATTAACTGCATTGATGTTATAAACAATAAACGAAATCAAAAACTAAAGTTTTGTTATGAATTCATGACACTTTAATGAAAAGGTAGATAAAAGTAAGTATTACTTTTATGTTGAACATATAAACGGAACAAAGAAGAGAAATTGCCAGTAATTGGTCTGCTGAGTATGGAAAGAAAACATGGCATCAAGTCTAATATCAAATATCACTTCAACCTTATTATTGACTGCAATTCAAAATGTTTCTGCTTTATACAAGAAGAAATCATTGTCCAACATATCAAACAATGTTCACAGGTATACGGTGATACTGACGATATACACTACTACTATGTGTAGATATAACATATATATGGAAGTAAATGCACTTAGATTGCTTTAAATATAAATAAAAATACATAGGTGATACAGTGGCTTAGAATCATAATAATTATCATAAGGTGATTGCCATTATATTTTGAAAACAAAATATTTTAATTTTAAAAACTCCTAATAGTGATTGATTGCTGCAATGCACCAAAGGCAGTAATGTACTTATGTCGAAAGGTGCCCGCTCGTTCTAAACTAGATAGAAGCATGCAATAACCAGAGCTCAGAATCGGTGGTGTCGCAAATATGGACGACTATATATATAGGAGCCAAAGAGGGAACCTCTGCGTGATAGCTTGATCTGCTAAACATAGCATCTAAATCTCCCTCAATTCACACCACTTTTTTTTAAATAATGAAGGACACATTGAATAATGTAGTCCTAGGTGCAGTACGTCTGGAAATAAGACCGGGTTATCACAGATGGAATGTCTTTGAACATACATCAGCTTGATAAGGTTGATTTGGGCTAAACAATAACAAAACCTACCTTCATACGATCAAACAAATAAGCCTATATGTGATTACTTTACCTGCAAGTCATAGTAGCAAAATCTTTCATTTGAAACCCTACCTTCAGGTGAGAACGTATATAACGTATATATACACACATATACATATACATATACACATACACAT